>JAVTVY010019583.1:0-73884 GCA_036873755.1 Hanleya hanleyi | reverse complement strand
AACGTCTATTGAGAAGAAACATTGTCGTTGACGATATGTGTGTGTTCTGTTCAGCTTGTGAAACACAGGTCCATTTGTTCACTGAATGTGTTATTGTAAAGGAAGTGTTTGGTGAATTTCAGCAGTTATTTTTAATGTATGGAGGATTCTATCCCAACTTAGAGAGGAAACACCTTGTCCTAAAAATGTTTGGAGTTCACGTCTCGAAAGAGGAAGCTCCCGTGTATATTTATTTGGTTAATGTTCTGTTATTCTGTATCTGGTGCGCCAGAAATGAAATTATCTTTCAAAAGAAAGACCGAAAAGCGGCTAATATTGTTATGGGAGCCAGGGCCATGATAAAAACTAGAATTCAAGTGGATTTTGTTAGATTGAATCGAAAAATGTTCATCAAGACTTGGTGTCGAAACGATGCATTTTGCATTATACAGAAGGATAAACTACGTTATATGTTTTAATTCCTGTATTATGTAATACGTGGTATTCAACGTAGTCCTTGCCTCACTGTGATAATATTATTTTAACTTGGACTGTGTTGTAAATTTCTGTACATAGTGTAGTGATTTCATGTGAATAAATTATTTATATTTCAAGAGAAAAAAAAAATTCTGTCACTTCGTCGACTGCCGTGATGGTATTTCATTCCCAAGCGAAGGCATATCCCGATTAGTTCATCAGAAATGAAGAAAATCGATTGTCGAAACAAGAAACGGCTGTGTATTCGTTCTTGACAAGTGTGTGCCTCTTTTGTGTCTGGTGTGACCGTAACGAGATCATTTTTCTAAACAAAAGGAGATCTGTGAATTCGATTAATCAGGAGGTTAAAGCATGTATTAAGTCAAGGGTTTGTGTTGATTTTGTGCGGTTAAATACGGCCACTTTCAAGAATACTTGGTGTCGAAATAATGCCATTTGTACATTGCAAAATTCTAAGTTAGTATTATTAATGCAGTATATGTCCCGTATAGTGTACAGGCGGCGTTTCGTCACAACCAAATAGTGAAAACCGACTGGCGTTATCAGGATGATCTAGTTTCAGAACGGAAATTTATTTTAAGAATGCATTAAATTATTAAAAACTGATAGGAAAATGAAAAGTGAAAATTACCAGGTTCGGCCCCATAGCTCAGTTGGCTAGAGCACCAGTCTAGTAAACTGGAGGTCGAGAGTTCGAATCTCTCTGGGGCCTTTTCAAACAACAAAATAATTTTTAAATACCTATATAACGTCGTATTTGTCTAATTCTGTCACGTCGTCGACTGACGTGATGGTATTTCATTCCCAAGCGAAGGCATATCCCGATTAGTTCATCAGAAATGAAGAAAATCGATTGTCGAAACAAGAAACGGCTGTGTATTCGTTCTTGACAAGTGTGTGCCTCTTTTGTGTCTGGTGTGACCGTAACGAGATCATTTTTGAAAACAAAAGGAGATCTGTGAATTCGATTAATCAGGAGATTAAAGCATGTATTAAGTCAAGGGTTTGTGTTGATTTTGAGCGGTTAAGTGCGGCCACATTAAAGAATACTTGGTGTCGAAATAATGCCATTTGTACATTGCAAAATTCTAAGTTAGTATTATTATTGTAGTTTTTCATTACGATATTGGATGTACAGTTGACTATTGAGATGTCAGAGCAGGAAGTCCATATTTGTCTGTGATATATTGATATTTTAGTTGGGACTTCCATTGTGCCGCTTAATAGCATGTATATATTTCTGTGAATAAACTATTTCTTCATTTCAAAAGAAAAAAAAGAAATGAAGAAAACTTTGTTTCAAGGGCTCGGAAAACGTTCTTGAATTTGGGAAGACAAGCATTGCTTCCAATTGCTGGAAAACAGGTTTTATGTTTAGTTTTTTTTCACATCCAAAAGTAAAGACCCACTGAAGTTTCCAATGTGTTTTAGTTCGTGTACGAAAGTTCATTTTAAGGTAAGCATTAAAACTAACATTAAAAAGTGAAAGCAAAATGAAATGCAAAAGAAACCGGATTCGGCCCCATAGCTCAGTTGGTTAGAGCGCCAGTCTAGTAAACTGGAGGTCGAGTGTTCGAATCCCTCTGGGGCCTGTTAATACAAATACACTTTTGAAATACCAAAATGACCAGCCTTCGGTTCAGGGTGGTCATATGGTCCCGTTTGTTAGAATTTTCAGGAGATACCCACTTCGCTCCCATGTTGTTGGGAATATGTGGGATTTCTACCCTGCAAATTATATGTTTATGATCTGAACATTGTTACAATTTGGCTGTATGTTTATGTTTTACATCCATTTTACACCATCAACATGTTCAGGCTTTAAACACTTATCTGAAAGCTTGTACTCTTGTTCAAACTCTGATTGTGTTCAAACTGTATGAGAGAGAGAGAGAATTCAGGTTTAATGTCGCGTTCAGCAATATTTCAGCTATATAGCGACGATCAAACAAAATTCTAAGTACCCAAGTCACTAACTTAGTAATCCAACGCATTAAAACATACACACATTAAAACTTATGTAACAGCCCGATTTCTCTCAATAATCCAAGATGCAATCCTCCCTCACGCGACTGAAAAGATCTTCCAAAGTAGTCGCTCGATAAAAAGCATCTCTTACAATCTTAAAATCTATGCATTCGATAAGAATATGTTTCACCGTGAGAACATCATGGCATGGAACACACCTTGGGACTGGCTCTTTTTCAGTAAATGTTCGTGAGTTAATCGTGTATGGCCGATTCAAGCTGAAACAGTTTTCCAAACTGTGCCCCGTGTTTGCGTTCAGGAAATGCAGTATATGTCCCGTATAGTGACAGGCGGCGTTTCGTCACAACCAAATAGTGAAAACCGACAGGCGTTATCAGGATGATCTAGTTTCAGAACGGAAATTTATTTTAAGAATGCATCAAATTATTAAAAACTGATAGGAAAATGAAATGTGAAAATTACCAGTTTCGGCCCCATAGCTCAGTTGGTTAGAGCGCCAGTCTAGTAAACTGGAGGTCGAGAGTTCGAATCTCTCTGGGGCCTTTTCAAACAACAAAATAATTTTTAAATACCTATATAACGTCGTCTTTGTCTAATTCTGTCACTTCGTCGACTGCCGTGATGGTATTTCATTCCCAAGCGAAGGCATATCCCGATTAGTTCATCAGAAATGAAGAAAATCGATTGTCGAAACAAGAAACGGCTGTGTATTCGTTCTTGACAAGTGTGTGCCTCTTTTGTGTCTGGTGTGACCGTAACGAGATCATTTTTGAAAACAAAAGGAGATCTGTGAATTCGATTAATCAGGAGATTAAAGCATGTATTAAGTCAAGGGTTTGTGTTGATTTTGTGCGGTTAAGTACGGCCACTTTCAAGAATACTTGGTGTCGAAATAATGCCATTTGTACATTGCAAAATTCTAAGTTAGTATTATTATTGTAGTTTTTCATTACGATATTGGATGTACAGTTGACTATTGAGATGTCAGAGCAGGAAGTCCTTATTTGTCTGTGATATATTGATATTTTAGTTGGGACTTCCATTGTGCCGCTTAATAGCATGTATATATTTCTGTGAATAAACTATTTCTTCATTTCAAAAGAAAAAAAAAGAAATGAAGAAAACTTTGTTTCAAGGGCTCGGAAAACGTTCTTGAATTTGGGAAGACAAGCATTGCTTCCAATTGCTGGAAAACAGGTTTTATGTTTAGTTTTTTTTCACATCCAAAAGTAAAGACCCACTGAAGTTTCCAATGTGTTTTAGTTCGTGTACGAAAGTTCATTTTAAGGTAAGCATTAAAACTAACATTAAAAAGTGAAAGCAAAATGAAATGCAAAAGAAACCGGATTCGGCCCCATAGCTCAGTTGGTTAGAGCGCCAGTCTAGTAAACTGGAGGTCGAGTGTTCGAATCCCTCTGGGGCGTGTTAATACAAATACACTTTTGAAATACCAAACCGACCAGCCTTCGGTTCAGGGTGGTCATATGGTCCCGTTTGTTAGAATTTTCAGGAGATACCCGCTTCGCTCCCATGTTGTTGGGAATATGTGCGATTTCTACCCTGCAAATTATATGTTTATGATCTGAACATTGTTACAATTTGGCTGTATGTTTATGTTTTACATCCATTGTTCAGGCTTTAAACAGTTATCTAAAAGCTTGTACTCTTGTTCAAACTCTGATTGTTTTCAAGCTGAATGAGAGAGAGAGAGAATTCAGGTTTAATGTCGCGTTCAGCAATATTTCAGCTATATAGCGACGATCAAACAAAATTCTAAGTACCCAAGTCACTAACTTAGTAATCCAACGCATTAAAACATACACACATTAAAACTTATGTAACAGCCCGATTTCTCTCAATAACCCAAGATGCAATCCTCCCTCACGCGACTGAAAAGATCTTCCAAAGTAGTCGCTCGATAAAAAGCATCTCTTACAATCTTAAAATCTATGCATTCGATAAGAATATGTTTCACCGTGAGAACATCATGGCATGGAACACACCTTGGGACTGGCTCTTTTTTTAGTAAATATTCGTGAGTTAATCGTGTATGGCCGATTCAAGATGAAAGAGTTTCCCAAACTGTGCCCCGTGTTTGCGTTCAGGAAATGCAATATATGTCCCGTATAGTGTACAGGCGGCGTTTCGTCACAACCAAATAGTGAAAACCGACAGGCGTTATCAGGATGATCTGGTTTCAGAACGGAAATTTATTTTAAGAATGCATTAAATTATTAAAAACTGATAGGAAAATGAAATGTGAAAATTACCAGGTTCGGGCCCCATAGCTCAGTTGGTTAAAGCGCCAGTGTAGTAAACTGGAGGTCGAGAGTTCGAATCTCTCTGGGGCCTTTTCAAACAACAAAATAATTTTTAAATACCTATATAACGTCGTCTTTGTCTAATTCTGTCACGTCGTCGACTGACGTGATGGTATTTCATTCCCAAGCGAAGGCATATCCCGATTAGTTCATCAGAAATGAAGAAAATCGATTGTCGAAACAAGAAACGGCTGTGTATTCGTTCTTGACAAGTGTGTGCCTCTTTTGTGTCTGGTGTGCCCGTAACGAGATCATTTTTCAAAACAAAAGGAGATCTGTGAATTCGATTAATCAGGAGATTAAAGCATGTATTAAGTCAAGGGTTTGTGTTGATTTTGTGCGGTTAAGTACGGCCACTTTCAAGAATACTTGGTGTCGAAATAATGCCATTTGTACATTGCAAAATTCTAAGTTAGTATTATTATTGTAGTTTTTCACTACGATATTGATTGTACAGTTGACTATTGAGATGTCAGAGCAGGAAGTCCATATTTGTCTGTGATATATTGATATATTAGGATGTATATATTTCTGTGAATAAACTATTTTTTCACTTCAAAAGAAAAAAAAAGAAATGAAGAAAACTTTGTTTCAAGGGCTCGGAAAACGTTCTTGAATTTGGGAAGACAAGCATTAGGCTTCCAATTGCTGGAAAACAGGTTTTATGTTTAGTTTTTTTCACATCCCAAAGTAAAGACCGACTGAAGTTTCCAATGTGTTTTAGTTCGTGTACGAAAGTTCATTTTAAGGTAAGCATTAAAACTAACATTAAAAAGTGAAAAGCAAAATGAAATACAGAAGAAACCGGATTCGGCCCCATAGCTCAGTTGTCGAAGGGTGCAGACGTGTTTTTTATTGCTGCTGACTTGGACAACAACAACGCCACTGTGTGGATCAAAGAGCGAATGATTTATTCGTTTATGGACTTGTGTGTCTACATTGGAATTTACTGAGAACGAAAGAAAGAAAAACTCTGATATCGGCTGTTTCAGGTGATTTGGAAGGGCGTTTTCGCCCGGGATTTCGCCATGTCGATACCGGTTTCCTTCAAGCGAGCAGCTAAGACCACACAAACTCTTTCTGTTTGTTTAGTGACAAAAAATGGAGGGGCCTTTTCTAAGGCGATGGCGGGTGATTTTCGAAATGTTCTCGCTGGTATCATCGATATTAAAAAGGAACTAATCTGTTTCCAGAAGAATTATTACAAGAAGTGTTTTTATGTTCGAGTTGCGACGGAGGCGGCTCACAACGCTTTGATTTCGAAGGCTAATTTCATCCTGGAGTCCGTGGAGTGGGACATTCAACCTACAAGTTCGGTTTACCTGAATCTGAATTCACACACGAGATGTCGGACGATATGATTGCAGAAGCGCTGACACCGTACGGAGAATGTTTGAACGTGAACAAGCCAAGGTTTTCTGTTCCGGAATACGCCCATGTTCGCACTGGCATCAGAGTTTATAGATTTCGCTGTCACAAGATCAGGTATGTGCCCAATTGTATAGACTTTGGGGGTGGCGTTGTCATGTTTACATACCCGGGCCAGACACAAGAATGCCGAAAATGCGGCCAGAAAAATCACAAGGCGCACGAGTGCGAGTCCATATGGTGTCACAACTGTGACGGATTTTCACCTCATGAAGAGCCCCATTCGGAAAGATACTGTACAAATAAATGTAGAATGTGTGGCGCCGTTGATCATACCATCAATGATTGTTGTTCGCGATTTTCATCTTATGCAGCACGTGTTAGGTCCGGGCCTCCCACGACTACCGTACAAGTTGTCGTCCACGCTGATGAGGACGAACCGGTTGACATCGAAAACGACGGCGATAACAGCGATGACGATGCATGCATGGAAATGCGTGCAGTGAACGAAAACGGTGAACTGATTGATGAAGACAGTGACGAAGATTTATATAGTGATCAAGATCAAGATGATATGCATGAAGTAGGAAATGAGGATGAGCACGAAGAGGAGCATGAAGATAACACAGCCGATGCAGAAGATGAGCAGGTGAGTATGGAAGCCGAGCAGGCTGATAATCAACTGGTAAATGAGGAACCAGTCCAGGAAAATATGGAGATCGGTGGTGATACTGCTGATCAAGTACCACATTCAGATAGTGTAGAAATTCAATCTCCCGAGTCTATTAAAAACAAAAGACCGAAACTAGATGAAAGTGCAGTTCCAGGGAATTCCGAGACGGAAAAGGCAGGGGATATAGACGGCGGTGACGAAGAGTTTATGTCACCGATACCTTCACAAGAGACGGTTGAATTCTTAAAGGGTTTGCGACAAAAGAGCGGCTATTCAAGGCGAGTACAGAAACAAAAGACTGGTTCAAAGAAGTGATTTGACTGAAAGGTGTGTTTTCTCCAAATCATTAACTTACGCGAATCTATTTCTTATACTGATAATGTCCGTGAGAGTGGCTACTTTGAATACGAATGGATTACGGGATGATACAAAGAAATCGCAAGTGAAAGACTTCATTTTTAAGAATGAAATTGACATACTGTTTTTGCAGGAAACGCATTTTGATAGATATAGTGACACAGTAAAACTAAATATTCCAGGAGAATGTCGATGGGCCTTTGGCTCGTCCCAAAGCTGTGGGGTCGGTATCATAATTCGTTATTCAGTCGACTGTAAAATTAAACATGTTCAAAGGTGCCCGCAAGGTCGTTTTATTGTGGTGTCGGCCGATATAAATGATATTGCCGTTAAACTTGTGTGTGTTTATGCTCCTAACAACCCTGCCGAACAAAAAGTGTTTATTAGTGATTTAGACAAGTTGTTAGGCGGGAATAATTTAGTGATTTTGGGAGGGGATTTCAATTATGTCGAGAATAATAGTCTCGACAAATGTGGAGGGAACGATAACGCTAGAAATGACGGTAAACTTGAAATGGATTCCCTGAAGGTAGATTTCAATATATGTGAGATTTTTAGAAAATTGAATCCCGATAAAAAAATATATACTTGGTCAAGATGTTCAGTTGCAATTACAAGCGTCTAGTCCGTCATTCATAATCCAGCCGTCGTCCATTAGAGAATATCCGCGTCCATAATCCAAAGACCTATTCCATTTCCATATAACAGTATTAGCACCAAATTCAAAAAGACAAAAGTATACATAAACATAGGCTTGTTTCCTGCAAGAGAGAAGCGGTCAACAGTTTTCAATGATGCCGGCAAGACATCATGATGTTCTAAAATATCAAATCCGTATCGCTGATCAGTATTCTTAATCCATAATATTCGTTATAGAGTCGTCATCTAAAAATGATGTACCTCAGTCACGCTTTGATTGTGACTGTTCATATGAGTACCATGAGGATCTTGAAGTACATGGGCTCATACGGCCCCTAGCCCCGGGTTAAGCGGAATTAGACACATGTTACGAACACGTATTGACAGATTTTATTTGTCAAATGCATTATGTAATAGTGTGACTTTGTCTGATGTCATTCATGTAGCTTTTTCAGACCATTCGTCTGCTTTTTTCGATATGTCTTTAGAAGATGTAATTACTTGGAGCTCTAGCTATTGGAAGTGCAATGTGTCTGTTTTAAAAGATGTTGAATTGTGTACTGATATTGAACAATTATATGCAAACTGTTTTGAAATTGAGGACGATGTTAATATATGTATATGCAGTGGGATACATTTAAAGAAAATGTCAAGCAAAAAATACGTACACATTCTATTAGAAAAGCTAGGGACTCAAGATAGAGGCTTGATGAACTTTCTTTAGAACTGAATTGTTTGAAGGCCGACCCTGTTGTAAATAATATACGAATAACAGAGGTCAAGAGTTCAATTAACGTATTACAAGCTGAGTTGAAGAAGGGTTCTGTAATAAGAGCGAAAGCAGTCCATTTTGAAGTGAATGAAAACCCTACTAAGTATTTCCTTAGACGGGAAAGTGCACGGGCAAAGAAAAAATTGATCAAATGTTTAAATTGTCATAAAGATTCAAATGAAGTGCACAAAAAGCAGGGCGATATTTCGGACTGTATTCGCCATTATTTTATGAATTTATATTCAAGACAGGAAACTGATCCAGAGATACAGGATGAATTTGTATCCTCATTGCCTTCATCAGATTCAGCAGATAGCAATATATGTGAAGGGATAATGTCCAAAGATGAATTGTACGAAGCTTTAGATGGTATGGCTAAGAACAAATCGCCCGGTAGTGATGGTCTGCCAGCTGAATTCTATTTACAGTATTGGGCATTAATTGATGATACAAACACACAAGTGGTGAATTCTTGTTTTAGTCATGGGCGATTGAGCTCAAGTCAGAGATCTGGTGTAATTACTTTATTGTGTAAGGACCCAGACAATTCGGAATATATAAAGAACTGGCGTCCGGTTAGTCTGCTTAATGTTGACTATAAAATAGTGTCAAAAGCATTATGTAACCGCCTTAAGAAAGTTGTTGGGAATGTTGTTCACCGTGACCAAACCTGTGGTATTCCCGGGCGCTCAATTTTGGACAACATACACTTGCTAAGGAACACTTATGATTACGTTGAGCAAAAAGATATTGAGGCGTGTTTTATTTGCCTCGATCAGGAAAAAGCTTTTGATAGAGTTGATTGGTCCTTTCTATTCAAATGCCTGGAAAAGTACAAGTTTGGTCCGGATTTTTGTAAATGGGTCAGATTATTGTACAACGATATTTCTAGTTCTGTTTTAGTTAATGGTCATGTGACCGAAAGTTTCTCTCTCAGTAGAGGTGTACGACAAGGCTGTTCGATTTCGCCTTTATTGTATGTTTTGACTCTAGAACCTCTCATTAATGCTATCCGAGAATGTGAGTCTATCCGTGGTGTAAAAATCCCTGGAACAAATAAGCAGGCTAAAGTCACAGCATTTGCTGATGACGAAACTGTTATAGTAACAGATCAGGAGTCAGTGTCACATTTAGTAAGACTGGGAGACAAGTTTGAAGGGGCATCGGGGGCTAGACTGAATGTCGCCAAGAGTTCCGCTCTACCTATTGGTAAATGGAAGAGTAGTCAATTACCAGTACCAGGTTTTAAGGTGGTTGACAATGCAAAGATTTGTGGTGTATATTTTGGAGACAATCAAGTGACTTTAAATAGTGAACATGTACTCAGCAAAGTTATGAAGAATGTAACTTGTTGGTCAGGCAGGTACCTTACTTTGCGTGCCAAAGGTGTTTTAATTAACACAGTGGCACTAACAGTTCTATGGTATATGGCACAGTGTATGGTATTATCAAACAAATGTATTGTACAGTCTGTTCAGAATGTTTTTAGATTTTTATGGAACGGCAAACCCGAGGGCATAAAACGCTCAGTCTTGTATAATGCGTTTGATAAAGGCGGTTTGAACATTCAAAATGTTGAATGCAAATTGAAGACCTTTGCTGTTAAACATATGTTGAAATTATTGTATGGGACTGAGGCGGATTGGAAGTATTTTTCTATTTACTGGATGGGCATTTCCCTGAGACGAATACGGCCAGAGTTTGCTCGTCTCACTATTCCACATGCATTGGAACCTTCGAGGTTTTATAAATTTGTTTTGTCAGCATGGGATGAATTTTATACAGGTTCTGCAGTACCAGCACAAATGTATTGCAATAAGTTTATTTACAATAGGTTTCTGTGTAAAGTCGTTGATTCGCCCCGGGTTGTTGTAGCGAGACCCACCTTGCCATGGCCTATTATATGGAGTACTGTGTTTCATCCATTTATGGACTGTAATCTTACAAATTTCGCATACAAACTCGTTCAAGATATTCTTCCTGTAAAAGAACGTCTACTTAGGAGAAATGTCTGCACTGATGATGTTTGTGTCTCTTGTACAGGATCAGAAACCCAGGCGCATTTGTTTATACAATGTCCGATTGTACATAAAGTGTTTATACATTTCAGGCCAATATTTTTGCGGTATGCAAGTTTTTTCCCTCGGTTGAATGAGAGCCACTTAATACATAAATTGTTTGATGTTCATTTGGCTAATGAGGAACGTGTTGTTTATGTATATATGACCAATGTTATATTATTTTGTATTTGGTGTGCAAGGAACGAGGTGATATTTCAAAAGAAGAAAAGAGACGAAAAGTCTATAATAAAAAATGTTGAACTTTGTGTAAAAAATAGAATATTAGTCGATTTCATCCGTTTAGATCGACTAAAGTTCAAGAAGATATGGTGTAGAAATGATGCCATTTGTACCATACAAAATTCGAAAGTGTTTTTCTTGTTGTAAATGTGTTTTTTTTCAGTATATCTATTGCCACATGTGAATACCTCATTCAAGTCCATTCCTATCTGTGATAATTTTAAATTTTAAGCTTGGACGTTTCTTGTAATCATGTATATTATTTACTGTGAATAAATTATTTTTCTATTTCAAAAGAAAAAAAAGAAATGAAGAAAATCGATTGTCGAAACAAGAAACGGCTGTGTATTCGTTCTTGACAAGTGTGTGCCTCTTTTGTCTCTGGTGTGCCGGTAACGAGATCATTTTTCAAAACAAAAGGAGATCTGTGAATTCGATTAATCAGGAGGTTAAAGCATGTATTAAGTCAAGGGTTTGTGTTGATTTTGTGCGGTTGAGTACGGCCAATTTCAAGAATACTTGGTGTCGAAATAATGCCATTTGTACATTGCAAAATTCTAAGTTAGTATTATTATTGTAGTTTTTCATTACGATATTGATTGTACAGTTGACTATTGAGATGTCAGAGCAGGAAGTCCTTATTTGTCTGTGATATATTGATATTTTAGTTGGGACTTCCATTGTGCCGCTTAATAGCATGTATATATTTCTGTGAATAAACTATTTTTTCAGTTCAAAAGAAAAAAAAGAAATGAAGTAAACTTTGTTTCAAGGGCTCGGAAAACGTTCTTGAATTTGGGAAGACAAGCATTGCTTCTGATTGCTGGAAAACAGGTTTTATGTTTAGTTTTTTTCACATCCAAAAGTAAAGACCGATTGAAGTTTCCAATGTGTTTTAGTTCGTGTACGAAAGTTCATTTTAAGGTAAGCATTAAAACTAAAATTAAAAAGTGAAAAGCAAAATGAAATACAGAAGAAACTGGGTTCGGCCCCATAGCTCAGTTGCTTAAAGCGCCAGTCTAGTTAACTGGAGGTCGAGTGTTCGAATCCTTCTGGGACCTGTTTATACAAACACACTTTTGAAATACCAAAATGACCAGCCTTCGGTTCAGGGTGGTCATATGGTCCCGTTTGTTAGAATTTTCAGGAGATACCCACTTCGCTCCCATGTTGGTGGGATTTCTACACTGCAAATTATATGTTTACGATCTGAACATTGTTACAATTTGGCTGTATGTTTATGTTTTACATCCATTTTACACCATCAACATGTTCAGGCTTTAAACGCTTATCTAAAAGCTTGTACTCTTGTTCAAGCTGAAAGAGAGAGAGAGAGAATTAAGGTTTAATGTCGCGTTCAGCAATATTTCAGCTATATAGCGACGATCAAACAAAATTCTAAGTACCCAAGTCACTAACTTAGTAATCCAACGCATTAAAACATACACACATTAAAACTTATGTAACAGCCCGATTTCCTTCAATAACCCAAGATGCAATCCTCCCTCACGCGACTGAAAAGATCTTCCAAAGTAGTCGCTCGATAAAAAGCATCTCTTACAATCTTAAAATCTATGCATTCGATAAGAATATGTTTCACCGTGAGATCATCATGGCATGGAACACACCTTGGGACTGGCTCTTTTTTAGTAAATGTTCGTGGGTTAATCGTGTAGGCCCGATTCAAGCTGAAAGAGTTTTCCAAACTGTGCCCCGTGTTTGTGTTCAGGAAATGCAGTATATGTCCCGTATAGTGACAGGCGGCGTTTCGTCACAACCAAATAGTGAAAACCAACTGGCGTTATCAGGATGATCTAGTTTCAGAACGGAAATTTATTTTAAGAATGCATCAAATTATTAAAAACTGATATGAAATGTGAAAATTACCAGTTTCGGTCCCATAGCTCAGTTGGTTAGAGCGCCAGTAATTTTCAAGCGCAGAAATATGAAAATGTATCATGACAAACTAATTTCTCCAACATTTATGTTTAAGAAGTTACTGGAACAACATGTAAAGTCGGCGTTCACATACTTGCAGCGTGATTTGCCTGTTTTTAACAAGAGATATCTCTTTTGTAACCCGTTTGTTAAGCACGACAACTGCTTAAAGGTTAATTTTCCATAGTAGCTAATCCCATGCTTTGTGTGCAATGAATATCACATTGTTGTATCCTTGATCAGTCAGGCCTCGATGTATTTGGGTAATCAAAAAGTGTGTATTAAGATAACTTGCGCAGGTCTTGAGTTTCTGTGATCGTCCTGTTTTCATCCTTCTTGACTCTGCTAAGTACTTTGTATATATGATATATTTGTTGAATAAATATTATTCAAAAGAAAAAAAAAAAAGGTTAGAGCGCCAGTCTAGTAAACTGGAGGTCGAGAGTTCGAATCTCTCTGGGGCCTTTTCAAACACCAAAATAATTTTTAAATACCTATATAACGTCGTCTTTGTCTAATTCTGTCACTTCGTCGACTGCCGTGATGGTATTTCATTCCCAAGCGAAGGCATTTCCCGATTAGTTCATCAGAAATGAAGAAAATCGATTGTCGAAACAAGAAACGGCTGTGTATTCGTTCTTGACAAGTGTGTGCCTCTTTTGTGTCTGGTGTGCCCGTAACAAGATCATTTTTCAAAACAAAAGGAGATCTGTGAATTCGATTAATCAGGAGGTTAAAGCATGTCTTAAGTCAAGGGTTTGTGTTGATTTTGTGCGGTTAAGTACGGCCACTTTCAAGAATACATGGTGTCGAAATAATGCCATTTGTACATTGCAAAATTCTAAGTTAGTATTATTATTGTAGTTTTTCATTACGATATTGATAGTATAGTTCACTATTGAGATGTCAGAGCAGGAAGTCCTTATTTATCTGTGATATATTGATATTTTAGTTCGGACTTCCATTGTGCCGATTAATAGCATGTATATATTTCTGTGAATAAAATGTTCTTTTCAGTTCAAAAGAAAAAAAAAGGAATGAAGAAAACTTTGTTTCAAGGGCTCGGAAAACGTTCTTGAATTTGGGAAGACAAGCATCAGGCTTCCAATTGCTGGAAAACAGGTTTTATGTTTAGTTTTTTTCACATCCAAAAGTAAAGACCGACTGAAGTTTCCAATGTGTTTTAGTTCGTGTACGAAAGTTCATTTTAAGGTAAGCATTAAAACTAACATTAAAAAGTGAAAAGCAAAATGAAATACAGAAGAAACCGGGTTCGGCCCCATAGCTCAGTTGGTTAGAGCGCCTGTCTAGTAAACTGGAGGTCGAGTGATCGAATCCCTCTGGGACCTGTTAATACAAATACACTTTTGAAATACCAAAATGACCAGCCTTCGGTTCAGGGTGGTCATATGGTCCCGTTTGTTAGAATTTTCAGGAGATACCCACCTCGCTCCCATGTAGGTGGGAATATGTGGGATTTCTACACTGCAAATTATATGTTTACGATCTGAACATTCTTACAATTTGGCTGTATGTTTATGTTTTACATCCATTTTGCACCATCAACATGTTCAGGCTTTAAACACTTATCTAAAAGCTTGTACTCTTGTTCAAGCTGAAAGAGAGAGAGAGAGAATTAAGGTTTAATGTCGCGTTCAGCAATATTTCAGCTATATAGCGACGATCAAACAAAATTCTAAGTACCCAAGTCACTAACTTAGTAATCCAACGCATTAAAACATACACACATTAAAACTTATGTAACAGCCCGATTTCTTTCAATAACCCAAGATGCAATCCTCCCTCACGCGACTGAAAAGATCTTCCAAAGTAGTCGCTCGATAAAAAGCATCTCTTACAATCTTAAAATCTATGCATTCGATAAGAATATGTTTCACCGTGAGATCATCATGGCATGGAACACACCTTGGGACTGGCTCTTTTTTAGTAAATGTTCGTGAGTTAATCGTGTATGGCCGATTCAAGCTGAAAGAGTTTTCCAAACTGTGCCCCGTGTTTGCGTTCAGGAAATGCAGTATATGTCCCGTATAGTGTACAGGCGGCGTTTCGTCACAATCAAATAGTGAAAACCGACTGGCGTTATCAGGATGATCTAGTTTCAGAACGGAAATTTATTTTAAGAATGCATTAAATTATTAAAAACTGATAGGAAAATGAAAAGTGAAAATTACCAGGTTCGGCCCCATAGCTCAGTTGGCTTGAGCACCAGTCTAGTAAACTGGAGGTCGAGAGTTCGAATCTGTGGTATTTTCTTTGGCAATGACCAGGATGAGCTGAACTCTTCTCATGTGTTTAACAAAGTAAAAATTGTCTAAATGTCTGAACATCATTTGGTATACAAGCTTTTCGGTATTCCCATGTCAAAATGAGAAACTGCCATGTATATTTACTTAATTAGCGTTTTTCAGTTTTGTGTGTGGTGTGCACGCAACGAAATCATATTTCAAAATCAGGTTAGATCAAAAAGTTCAATTTTAAATGCCGTTAAAGCTTGTATCAAATCTAGGGCAGAAGTTGATTTTATTAGAATGGGGAATTTGGAGTTCAGGAAAGTCTGGTGTCAGAATCATGCTATATGTATAGTACAGAATTCCAAAGTATGTTTGCTGTTGTGACGCGTTGATGTAGTGTATTACCAACCTGAATTGTGATAATTTTTAGTAACTCGCCCCTTGAAAGCTGTGATTAATTAATTTTAAATGGGGCTGATGTGAATGATTCCACATTGTATATAATTCTGTGAATAAACTATTTTCTATCAAAAAAAAAAAAAAAATTGTCTAAGAGGAGTTCAGTTGTAGACGTTGAAGAGAGAGATTGTATTTTCTATCGCTCCGTGTTTACAACAACAACAACAACAACAGCAGCTAATTTAGTGATCGTGAGGTTTATGTTGGCTGATATTATGTCGAAGCCTGTGAAAGTTACCCCTGCGGTGAAGCCGGCCCGTACCCTGTCTGTGTGTTTTACCAGTAAAAGTGTGGGAGCGTTCTCAAGAACATTTGGAAAGGATTTTGTACCAATTTTGAGAGATCTGATGGATGTGAAGAAGGAGCTGATGTGTGTGCAAAAGAATTATTTCAAGAAAATGTTTTACGTCCGTGTTTCCACGGAGGCGGCACACAACAAGCTACTGTTCAAAGGCAAGTTTTTGTTGGAATCGGCCGAATGGGATATTACGCCTGCGACATCGGTTTACATGAACGTGACATGCCATTGGGCTTTAGATGAAATGGGTGACAACACCATCTCAGAGGCTTTGAAACCTTACGGGGAATGCCTGGACGTGACAAAGCCAAGGTTTACGGACCCTGACTTTACTCATGTGAGAACCGGAATTAGAATCTACAGATTCAGATGCCACAAGACAAGGTATGTGCCGAACTTTATCGATTTTGGAGGGGACATAGTCATGTTCACGTATCCAGGGCAAATTCACGAATGTAGAAAATGTGGACAAAAATACCATCAAGCAGCCGAGTGTAAAGCCAAGTGGTGCAACAACTGCGACGGTTATAGTTCTCATGTGGAGCCTCATAATGAGGCCGGATGTCCCGAGAATTGCCGAATTTGTCATTCCAAGGAACATACCAGATCAAATTGTTGTGCCAGAGCAATTTCGTATGCGGCACAATTAAGAAAAACTACGACTAGACCACCAGCGAGAGAAAATGTTAGTGACTCAGAATCTGAGGATGGTTCGGAGATAGATGTCATGGCATACAGTGACGAATCCGAACCAGCAGATACCGGTAACGCTAGAGTCATTGATGACAACATCGAACAGACAAAAGAAGACGGAGAAGAGAGGGAGATGGACGGCGTCGTAGAACAATCGGTGGAGTCCGAATTAGATCTTACTGGAAACGTTGACACCGACCATGCGTCAGCAGTCGTACCGGACTCCTCGGGAGCCCCACCGACAGTTGTGAATGTGGCGACGGAGATCCATTGTAACGCTGGTGAGACAAATTCACCTAAAACAAAGAAGCAGAAAAAGAAGGAGAGAAAATCAAGCGCACCTGAACAGTCTACTGCAGAGGGAAACAATACTGAGGATACTAGTGACGTGAGTGAGCTGGACTCGCAAATGGATTTAATTACGCCGACACCCCAGCAGGGTGGTGATTCCGAGTTCCTTTTGAAGTTCAGAAGAAAGAAAACTTTTGCTTCGCGAGCAAGAGTGGCCGGTCAAAAGCACAAGAACACTAAGTGAATAATGATCAGTTTCCTAACAAACCAAGAACAATGGATACAAACACTCTATTTACTTTACTAATTGTGATGACATTACATAGCTCCATTCGATTTGGAACCCTAAACGTGAATGGACTTAGAGATGAAAGTAAAAAAGCGCAAGTCAGAGACTTCGTGTTAAACAACGATATTGACATATTGTTTCTACAAGAGACACACTTTACGAACTATAATGATTCTAAGGGTCTGAATATACCGTGTGATTCTAGGTGGGCCTACGGCTCATCTAGAAGTTGTGGTGTGGGCATTTTAATTCGCTACACTCTTGATTACAACATTAGAAATGTTCAAAGATGCCCGAACGGTCGTTTTATTGTAATGAATATTGATATTAATAATACCTCGCTTAAACTGGTTTGTGTATATGCGCCAAATGGAGCCACAGAAAGGAAATTATTTATTAAAGATCTGGATAGATTAATAACTGGTAGTGAAATAATTGTACTTGGGGGCGATTTTAATTTTGTTGAAAACAATAATCTCGACAAATATGGGGGAAATGATAACGCTAGAAACGATGGCAAGGAAGAAATTGATGTTCTGAAATCTGATTTCCAGGTTTGTGATATTTATAGAAAATTGTACCCACAGAAAAAGATCTACACTTGGTCTCGGGGTCAAGTCGCTACCAGATTGGATCGTTTTTATGTGTCAAATATTATGAGAAATTCTGTTTCACAGTCTGACGTAATACATGTTTCCTTCAGTGATCATTCTTGTGCTACTTATGATGTAAATTTTGATGATGTAATTTCGTGGGGCCCAAGCTACTGGAAATTGAATGTCTCGCTCTTGGGAGACGACGAGTTACTTGTTAAAATTCAAGATGTGTATGAAAATATTTTTGTAGATAATGCAAGTGGTGACATTATTACACAATGGGATAACTTCAAAAGTAACTGCAAGAAGCAAATACGTGATTATGCTATCCGAAAGGCAGCTTTTAAAAAGCGCCACCTAATTAATTTGACTGAGGAATTGAACATATTAAAATCCGACCCAATTATTAACAAAGAAGCTATAGAGACAATTAAGTCAGCCATGAATGCTTGTCATGAAGAGTCTAGAATGGGTTCAATTATAAGAGCTAGATCTGTTCAGTTTGAACAAGGTGAAAAGCCTACAAGGTATTTTATTAGGAAAGAATCCACCAGGGTGAAGCGCAAACTAATTAAAAAAATGTCATGTCAGAAAAACTCATCTGTGTTTCATGATTCACAGAAATCTATTTCTGAATGTATACGATCTTTTCATGAACAATTGTACACTGAGCAACAGACGGATGTCGAATGTCAAAATGATTTTTTGTCAAGTCTGCCACAATTGAATGAACAGAGTAAAAACTTATGTGAAGGTTCACTAACTGAAAGAGAATTATATTTAGCGTTAAGTAACATGTCAAAATACAAGTCACCAGGTTGCGACGGGTTACCGGCTGAATTTTATTTGCAGTATTGGTCTTTGTTAGGTAAAAAATTTACCGAAGTTGTCAATTATTGTTATGAAAAGGGCGTTTTGAGTCCAAGTCAGCGTTCTGGGCTAATAACCTTATTATGTAAAGATGCTAATAACCCGGAGTCCATAAAGAACTACAGACCTGTGAGTTTGCTGAACTGTGATTACAAAATTGTATCTAAAGCTCTTTGTAATCGTTTGAAGGAAGTAATTGAATTTATTGTTCACCAAAATCAAACCTGTGGAGTACCCGGTAGAACTATTTTCGATAATATACATCTTCTGCGGAATACATATGACTATGTTGAGCAAAAGGATTTTGGAGCATGTTTTCTGAATTTGGACCAGGAGAAGGCCTTTGACCGAGTAGAGTGGTCTTTTCTTTTTAGATGTTTAGAACAATATGGTTTTGGACATGACTTTTGCCGTTGGGTTAAATTATTATATACTGATATAACAAGTTCTGTTATTGTTAACGGTCATGTGACTGAAGCGTTTGGTTTATCAAGGGGTGTTAGACTAGACATGGTTGTGCCTTGTCCCCTCTGTTGTATGTATGCTCACTGGAGCCATTTTTAGCGGCAGTAAGAGCCAGCGTTGAAATTAAAGGTATACGTATACCAGGTACACGTAAAGAAGCCAAGGTGTCTGCCTTTGCAGACGATACAACAATTATACTGTCTGAGAGAGATTCGATTCCCCCTGTCGTTGACCTGTCAAAAAAGTATGGAAGGGCATCGGGAGCAGTGTTGAATTTGGGAAAGAGTACTGCATTACCGATAGGTAATTGGAACGAAAATTCGATTCCTGATTCCGGATTCAATGTGGTTAAAAATGCTAAGATTTGTGGTGTGTACTTTGGCAAAGATCAGGGGGAATTGAACTCCTCTCATGTTTTAAACAAAGTGAAAAAAAGAGTGTCCAATTGGACGGGAAGATATTTGACACTGAGGGGTAAATCTGTTTTAATTAACATGGTTGCACTTGCAATGCTCTGGTTCACGGCACAGTGTGTAATCTTACCTAAAAAATGTGTTAAACAATGTACCCAAGATGTTTTTAAGTTCTTGTGGGATGGAAAACCCGAAGGTGTAACTAGGAATGTTTTATATAACAAGTTTTCATGTGGTGGTTTAAATATTCAGAACATTGACTGTAAACTCAAAACATTTGCAGTGAAACATGTTTTAAAGTTAATTTATGGATCAGTCGCCGACTGGAAATATTTCGCGATATATTGGATAGGATTATCCTTGAAGAATGTACGTCCAGAATATGCTAGATCAAATGTTCCGCATTCTGAGACCATGCCTGTGTTCTATAAATTTGTACTTGGCGCGTGGAGGGAATTTTATAGCGGACAGACCTTGCCTCAAACAATGTACAGATGTAAATATATATATAGCATCTTTGTAAATAGAACGGTGGAAGTGCCAAGAGTTATGCGAGCAGCGCCACAGTTGCTGTGGACAAATATATGGGATAATGTATTTCACATGTTTATGAATCACAACCTTGTTAATTTTAATTTTAAGTTAGTCCATGATATTTTACCGGTAAAAGAGCATTTACTGCGTCGTAATGTGGCAACTGACGATAAATGTGTATTTTGCCCTGCCTCTGAAACTCAGCAACATCTTTTCATAGAATGTACCGTTATTAAACAGGTTTTTGAAGAATTTAAATTGATATTTACACGGTACGATGGGTTTTTCCCGGTTATGAGCGACAGTCATCTGTTTCACAAATTATTCACAGTACGTATGTCAAATGAGGTCAAAGTATTGTACATGTATCTAATCAATGTCTTGTTATTTAGTACCTGGTGTGCACGAAACGATGTGGTGTTTCAAAGGAAAGATAGAACAGTTCAGTCTATTACTGCGGTCGCAAAGCAAACTATTAAAAGTAGAGCACATGTGGACTTTATTAGGTTGGAAAGAGAAACCTTTCGCAGGATATTGTGCAGAAATAATGCAATTTGTAAGATACAACGGTCAAGACTTATCTTTTTGTTGTAGTCCATAGAGACTGATTGCAAACTTTGAAAGAACGAATTAAGACAGTCCAATTTTGTCTGTGATATTTATTATATTTTAAAGGACTGCACTGTGTAATGGTTCAAAAGTATGTATTATCAATGTAATTGTATATATCTGTGAATAAATTCTTTATCTTTCAAAAGAAAAAAAAAATTGTCTTTAGTTGTCGAAGGGTGCAGACGTGTTTTTTATTAAAAACTGATATGAAATGTGAAAATTACCAGTTTCGATCCCATAGCTCAGTTGGTTAGAGCGCCAGTCTGGTAAAGTGGAGGTCGAGAGTTCGAATCTCTCTGGGGCCTTTCAAACACCAAAATAATTTTTAAATACCTATATAACGTCGTCTTTGTCTAATTCTGTCACTTCGTCGACTGCCGTGATGGTATTTCATCCCCAAGGGAAGGCATTTCCCGATTAGTTCATCAGAAATGAAGAAAATCGATTGTCGAAACAAGAAACGGCTGTGTATTCGTTCTTGACAAGTGTGTGCCTCTTTTGTGTCTGGTGTGCCCGTAACAAGATCATTTTTCAAAACAAAAGGAGATCTGTGAATTCGATTAATCAGGAGGTTAAAGCATGTCTTAAGTCAAGGGTTTGTGTTGATTTTGTGCGGGTAAGTACGGCCACTTTCAAGAATACATGGTGTCTCCAGAACCGACCGGTTTCCACCGTTATTCTTAGTGATTCCTTAAGCGGACTGGTATCTATAGAGAACTCCAAATCCGACAGCAGACCTGACCTCATACACGAAATAGAAATTCTATGTACACAAATAAGAGACAATGCCATTGACGCCATCTTAGCTTGGATTCCCGCCCAGATTGTAAATGGGAAAAAGAATGGAACGAAGAAAACCGAGGTAGATGGCTACATAGTATTCTAGATAAGGGGAAAAGACAGAGTTGTGGATTCCAGCTAGACAGCAAACGTGACGACCGCATCATCACAAGATTAAGACTTGGCAAAACCGGACTTAAATCACATCTGTCCATGCTTCTGAAAAACACCTCACCGCTCTGTACCGCATGCAACAATGTAGAAGAAACAATAGAACATGTCCTACTTGAATGCCCAAAACACTACCCACAACGCGAGGCACTTAGAAACGAATTAAAAAAACTCAACACTCCCTTAACATTACCAGCGATATTAAACCCTAAGCCCCCCATTAGAAAACAGGTATTCAAGTCCTTAATAAATTTTATCAAAACTGCTGGCTATTATTCCAGTATCTAACACTACCCCCGTGCATGCGCATCACTAACTATGTCAGCATTGGCCAAAATTTATCTTTTGGAATAAAATATAGGCAATGTGGGCACCGGAGATACCATGTTCCGTGTGGGCCGGTTGCCACATTAGTCTCAAAAATCGGAGGCCAAGACCAATCAACATCCCTGCGACAATATTGGCCAAAATTTCTCTTTTGGAATAAAATATAGGCAATGTGGGCACCGGAGATACCATGTTCCGTGTGGGCCGGTAACCACATTCGTCTCTAAAACCTAAAGGCCGCTACCAATTCAACAATCAAGGAGATAAATCAGTAGCACACATCCAAGAAACAACCACGCACACGAATAATGTCACTCACAAAAATGAATACTAATTTCTTCAACTGTGTTCCCTTACCTCCAACCCTCGTTAACGAATGTTAACCGTCCGGTTTTCTAGCAGGGGCAGAAGACTGGAGGTTATATCAAGCATTCACATTTGGCCTTAATTATAATAATATTGTTATTTATAATATTTAGTACCTAATTAGTTATTGTTATTGTGTGACTTAGATCACGATAGTGCCAGTCGGTGGCAAAATATAACACCAGAAAACAAAAAACTACAAACTCTTCTATTCTTTGTAATACAGGCACAGAACACTGAAGAACACAGACGAGGGAGACCAGCATTAAAACAGAACACCGATGACGACAAATATTATAAAACAGCACCATGGTGGACAAAGAGTAAAAACAGAAGACGGATGACAATCACAAGAATGCCAACATCGCCGCACAACAAGAAACGTCCAGAAACAGAACACCACATCCTAGACCACACCGCCACGCTACCCCATAGATGACACCGAACAGACACCTTAACACAGAATATGTTCCTTTGACTTTCACGCAATATAGGACGTAGACCTGCCGTCCTGTGCCCAATACACACTCCAAGCAATTGTTACAGGCACAGATTTCTGGAAGAACCCACCCGTTCCCATGAGCGCCGCTAGAAAAGTCGATCAGAAAAATCCTGAAGTCGCCCATGGTTCTCCCAGTTTTTTCTGGACGGCTTTGTGTGTACAAAGGGGTACCAAGACAAAGGAATCATACACGCGATTACAGTGAACTAACAATTACCAGAAAAATTTACAAAAAAAAAACAGAAAGAGACTTACGAACTTGTACATATAGCGATTCTTATTTACCTCTATTTATATCTCCTACTAATCTCTCATTGTTATTTATTATTTACCTATTTATTTATTTATTTATTTATTTATTTACTTAGCGCTGGAAAAGATATTCAATACACAAAGTAATGTACCGCGAAAGTCAAATAAAACATTGAGTTGATGGGCCGTGAAATCCGAATGGGAAGCGGCCCTTAAACTACAATTTCAATCAATCAATACATGGTGTCGAAATAATGCCATTTGTACATTGCAAAATTCTAAGTTAGTATTATTATTGTAGTTTTTCATTACGATATTGATTGTATAGTTGACTATTGAGATGTCAGAGCAGGAAGTCCTTATTTATCTGTGATATATTGATATTTTAGTTCGGACTTCCATTGTGCCGCTTAATAGCATGTATATATTTCTGTGAATAAACTGGGGGGTTTTCAGTTCAAAAGAAAAAAAATGGAATGAAGAAAACTTTGTTTCAAGGGCTCGGAAAACGTTCTTGAATTTGGGAAGACAAGCATTAGGCTTCCAACAGGTTTTATTTTTTTTTTTTTTTTTTTTTTTTAAGCCCTGGAACAGGCCACTGGGCATTTATTTACAATGACCACGATTTTACATATCCTTACACGCCCACATGGTCGAGGGTTTAGGATTTTTTCAATACACATGTTCGTGCGGAATTTCTGTTCCAGAGCCAGACAAACACATATATATACATAGAAAAGTTTAACTAGAACATTTTTCATGCTGACAGGACAACAAACACACAGAAACACACACACGTGCCGCTGCTTCCACAAACACAAATAAACAAATTTTGGAAGAAACAACTTTTTACCATACGCTATCTCCACCGAACGGATAAAAATAAAAGAAAAAGATTTATTAAGTCAATTATTCATAAGATATCAAAAAGGTTAATACTGCTTAGTGGTTACGCCAGGGGATCCCACTTCTGAGCGAAGATAGAGATATTCTTATTTTTTGTATAGATATACCTCTCAATATCTCTGGTTCTGATCACAGTGTCCCTTAAACCATCGAAAGCAGGCTTCAGATTGTAATATCTACATCTGTATATATATTGTTTACCAAGTAACAGCAGGTGATCTTTAAGAACAGAACCTGTATTACCCAGGATTACTTGGGATCCGGACGGCTCCTTCATTTGAATTTCTACTTCATTTGACCATGTATGAAGATTGCTCCAAATTGCTTTCGAATAAATACATTCATAAAACAAATGCAGGATACTTTCTTTCTCTTGGTTACAGAAGGTACACATATCGGTATCGGTTTTACCCCATAATTTTAAAAGAGAATTGGTTACAAGTATTCTGTGAATGATTTGGTATTGAAAGTATTGTTGGGTGGTGTCCATTGAGGTACTATAGATACAGCTGTATATCGAAGTCCAAGGCAATTCTTTTGAATTTAGTTCATCTTCCCATTTCTCCTGATTTCGTTGCGGTTTGATTTCAATCTTTTTAATAAGTATACTGTAAATAAATTTTAAGCATGTTTGATTCATTAATCGTCTGAATACTTCTCGTTGATTCCTAATATTTTTGATAAAAGTACCGTTTTTTATATTTCTACGTTTTTCATTCGATATATTGTGAATTATTGCACAATGAAGGATGAAATAGATAGGTTTGATTCCAAATTTAGTCTGGAATTCATTGAATTTTAAAAAACGTGTACCATCCTCATTTAAGAGATCAGTAATATAGGATGCACCCACATCCACCCAGCGGCGTATATCATTCCACTCTGATATCGGAACAAGGTCAAACAGAAGATTGTTGTAGTTCTTGTCTTTTGCTTCACAATAGTCCACACATTCTGCCCATGATCTGAGTTTTATGTTTAGTTTTTTTCACATCCAAAAGTAAAGACCGAAAGTTCATTTTCAGGTAAGCATTAAAACTAACATTAAAAAGTGAAAAGCAAAATGAAATACAGACGAAACCGAGTTCGGCCCCATAGCTCAGTTGCTTAAAGCGCCAGTCTAGTAAACTGGAGGTCGAGTGTTCGAATCCTTCTGGGACCTGTTAATACAAACACACTTTTGAAATACCAAAATGACCAGCCTTCGATTCAGGTTGGTCATATGGTCCCGTTTGTTAGAATTTTCAGGAGACACCCACTTCGCTCCCATGTTGGTGGGAATATGTGGGATTTCTACACTGCAAATTATATGTTTACGATCTGAACATTCTTACAATTTGGCTGTATGTTTATGTTTTACATCCATTTTACACCATCAACATGTTCAAGCTTTAAACACTTATCTAAAAGCTTGTACTCTTGTTCAAGCTGAAAGACAGAGAGAGAGAAGAAACGGCTGTGTATTCGTTCTTGACAAGTGTGTGCCTCTTTTGTGTCTGGTGTGCCCGTAACAAGATCATTTTTCAAAACAAAAGGAGATCTGTGAAATCGATTAATCAGGAGGTTAAAGCATGTCTTAAGTCAAGGGTTTGTGTTGATTTTGTGCGGTTAAGTACGGCCACTTTCAAGAATACATGGTGTCGAAATAATGCCATTTGTACATTACAAAATTCTAAGTTAGTATTATTATTGTAGTTTTTCATTACGATATTGATTGTATAGTTGACTATTGAGATGTCAGAGCAGAAAGTCCTTATTTATCTGTGATATATTGATATAGTTCGGACTTCCATTGTGCCGCTTAATAGCATGTATATATTTCTGTGAATAAACTGTTTTTTTCAGTTCAAAAGAAAAAAAAAGGAATGAAGAAAACTTTGTTTCAAGGGCTCGGAAAACGTTCTTGAATTTGGGAAGACAAGCATTAGGCTTCCAATTGCTGGAAAACAGGTTTTATGTTTAGTTTTTTTCACATCCAAAAGTAAAGACCGACTGAAGTTTCCAATGTGTTTTAGTTCGTGTACGAAAGTTCATTTTAAGGTAAGCATTAAAACTAACATTAAAAAGTGAAAAGCAAAATGAAATACAGAAAAAACCGGGTTCGGCCCCATAGCTCAGTTGGTTAGAGCGCTGCTGAGTAGGCAGTAGACTCCGAGGTGAAAGGACGTGTTTTCTGAGCTCCGCTAACACCTGTATTGTTGCTGCTGAGATTTGAATATTGGACTGTTGGTGTGGTGTGAATTCGCCCGGCACTATGGCCTCTCCTGTGGGCCATAGACGTGATGTTTTACCAACCGAAAGGAGGCATTACTTAAAGGATCTATCGATGATTGTTGAAGTTGGAGATGTTAAGACCATTTCTGCTGAGAAGGTGATTCAGTGTGTCGAACAAACATGTGGCTTGAACACAATTTACGCGTGTGTTCCGAAAGGTACGACTGCGTATGAAATAACTTTGTCGGACAGAAATTCGAGCGATTTACTTTGTGAGGGAGTTGCCATTGATGGTGATAATTTTATGTGCAGTGAAGTCACACAGAGAACATTTGTTGTGTCGTTCATGCGTTTGTCATCGTATGTGCAGGATGCGGAGATTCTTCGGAAACTACAAGATCTGAACGTGACAATTCTGTCTGATATAAAGAGGAAAGTGCACAGAGGAACAAATGTCGTGGACGGAGCGAGACATCTTCGAGTGAGATTGCCACCGAACATGAAAAGTTTACCATACGCGATGAAGTTTACAACAGGAAACGGTTCCGACTATTTCAGAGTTGTGCACAATAACCAAGTGAAGGTATGTTCCCAGTGTTATTCGGACTCGCATGTGGTCAAGGACTGCCCAGAAGTCCGTTGTTTTGAATGTGGAATTCAGGGCTCGGTCGTGTACCTCTCCTTCTTTCCCAAACTGCGGATATAAGGGGTTAAAGTGCAGATGTGAATATTGTGAAACTTGCGCAAGATTATCCTGTATTTGCTCAAGTGGAGAAATGGATGACGAAGAGTGTGGATATGAGATGTGCGGCATGTGCAGAGAGTGGGAGTGTGTGTGCAAGCAAAACACTGAAATCACAGAAAGCAAGGAATCGACGACTGTCACAATTGTTGCCGATATCCACACTAAAGAGTCGAGTACGGATGAGAGCAAAAACAACTCAGAAACCAGCAATTTAATTGTTATGCAAAATGAGCAGCCTAATCCTGAAACAAAAGGCAACGAGGAGATTGAGGTTTTGGTTACACCAGCTGTTGTTTCAAATGAATGTGTTATTGAAAATGTGAGGTCTCAAGCAGATGGCAAAGGAGGTGAAATGGATTACAATGACGGAACAGATGAAAGTGATCATGGTGATGACGCCGAGTGGCACACGGTGAACCGAGGTCGTGGATCACGATCGCTTGCGAATGGAGACAACATTAGTGAGATCCGAAACAGGAGGAAACGGGTGATTGCGACTCCGAATTTAACGCGGGCGAAGATCAGAGCAAAGGACAAACATACGAAGTGAATTATAAAACATTCTTTATATTTTCTGCAATGGTAGTTATATTATCTCTGAACTGCAATGGCCTAAGAAACGTAAACAAAATAAACGACGTCGTGCATAGTATGAAGGCCGATATTGTTTGCTTACAGGAAACGTTTTGGACTGATGATTTCATCAAACAGTATGAACATTTGCTTCAATGAAAAGTTTTCTATGATAACTCGACTGATGGTCACAAAGGTGTAGCAATTGTTGTTTCCAACCATTTAAAAGTATGTGTGAAATCTGTGCTCGGTGATGGTACAGGGAGACTGTTGAGATTAACTTTTGTTTTTGACAATATGGAAATTGATGTTTTTAGTGTTTATGCGCCAAATATAGTAAAAGATAGAGTTACATTTTTTCAGAATTTTAGCTCATATATACGAGATGTTGGGAAAATATTCAGTGGCGATTTTAATACTGTATTCAGTGCACTTGATAGATCTAGTAAAAATTTGGAATATGATCGTTCGAGATCAATATTAGAAAATTTTGTTGTCAACACTGAATTGCGAGATATATGGAGATATAATAATCCTGATAAAATTTCATTTACGTGGCGGCGAAATATTGAGGGTGTTCTTCGCCAGAGCCGAATTGATTATTTTTTAATTACTCGCTCACTGTCAACATTGGTGAAGTCGGTTTATTTTCGGCACACCACTATTAGTGACCATAGCGCAGTTGTACTGCGAATAGATTTTATAACAATCGAAAGGGGTCCAGGCCTATATGTTTTTAACAATAAGCTTTTGTTTGACGAGGTGTTTTGTCAGAGAGTGAGGGACCTCGTTAACAATCAGCCGGATTGTCCTTTGTTTGAATCAGAGAAGGTAGTTTGGTGGGATAATCTCAAATACAAGATTAAACAATTGGCTAGAGCTTATGGGGCCCGAAAGAAGAGAGAAAAAGAACAAGAAATGTACAAATTACAGAATAGTCTAGATAATGAATATCGCCGTGCAGCGGTTGTTACAAATTATGATACGAGTCGTGTTGTAGAAATTCATACACAGCTCAGAGAGTTTGAAATAGTGAAGTGCAATGGAGCTATATTGCGATCGAAGGCTCAATGGATCCATGAGAGTGACCGTAACACGAAGTACTTTTTAAATCTTGAAAAATATAGGCAAGGAAATAAATTTATTTCTGAACTGAGAACAAATGATGGTCAGATTGTAAATGATACAGAGCCTATTTTGAACGAAGTTCACAGTTTTTATCAAAAGTTGTATGAAAAAGATGATATTGACAGAGAAAAGTTGCAAACTGTATTGTCGTTTTTAGATTGTGTTCTTTCGGAGCCAGATATGGCTTCCTGTGAAGAAATCTTGTCTATTGAAGAATTAAAATGTTCCCTTGATGGCATGGCCCGGAATAAAAGTCCGGGGAATGATGGTCTCACTGTTGAGTTTTACAATCACTTTTGGTCTAGTTTAGGGCCGATTTTACTTGATGTATTAAATGAAATTTTTGAGAAAGGTGAACTTTCTAGATCCATGAAATCGGGTGTAATCACGCTTGTATTTAAAGACAAGGGAGATAAATGTTATTTGAAGAATTGGAGACCTATTAGTCTTCTGAATGTAGACTACAAGATAATTTCTCGATGTATGGCTAATCGGCTTAAATGTGTTATAGGGTCTATAGTAGACTCTAGCCAGAGTTGCTGTGTCCCTGGTAGTATACGTGATGTAATGACTTTTGTGGAGGAAGATAATTTGGAATCATACTTTTTAAAGCTTGATCAGGAAAAGGCATTTGACAGAGTGTCACATGAATATTTATTGGCAACTTTGACTCGTTTTGGTTTTGGGGACAAATTTTTGAAATGGGTTAAACTGTTTTATACTGATGTTCGCAATGCAGTTAAATGTAATGGTTTCCTAACAAATTATTTTGAGGTTGGGAAGTCAGTGCGCCAAGGTTGTCCGATTTCAGCTATGTTATATGTTTTGAGTGTGGAGCCTCTTGGAGCGATGATAAGAGCTTCTGACGATGTACGGGGTATTCCCATTCCTGGATCCCCTGTGATTTCCAACATTTTTCAACATGCTGATGATATAACTATAACCTCGAGAGATAAGGAATCTATTAGAAACTGTCAGAAGCATATTGTCACTTATGGGAAGGCCTCCAATGCAGACAAGTCGGAAGTGCATGTTATTGGTGTTAATTGTAATGATGATAATATTGAAGGAGTGCCAATAAGTAAAGACTGTTTGTGTATTTTAGGTGTGTACTTGGGCACTAACAAAAGATTTTGTATAGAGAAAAACCGGAAAGAAAAGATTAAAAAAATACGGAATACTTTGAATATGTGGAAACAAAGGAACCTCAGCCTAAAAGGTAGAGTGGTTATTTTAACTAGTGCTATTTTATCCCGCATGTGGTATGTTTTGTCTGTTCAATCTGTGCCAGAGACACTGATAAAGGAGCTCAAAGATGTCTGTCTTAATTTTGTTTGGGATAATAAATCCCATTTGGTTGCTTATGGTGCAATTGTTCAGCGAGAACGTTATGGGGGACTTAATCTGCCTGATATATCATGTAAGATGAAGGCGTTTCGCTTGAAGTTTCTGTCACGGTTTTTTAATGATTCTCACAAGGCAGTTTGGAAACATTGTTTTAAGTACTTTTTGTCGAGATGGAATGACCTCGGTCTTTCATATGAATTGTTTCTTGTTAGTCATAAGAATTTTATGTTCACATGCTTGCCAAGCTATTATCAGGAATTAATGTTTTTTATATTTTGAAAAACCCGGCTTCCCTGGCGATTTGGGCTGCCATATATCCAGACGTCGATCTGCTTAAGTGTTGGGCTCGTAATAACATTATGGGTAAAAACCCGGATTGTGTAGAGCTGGATTATAAAATTTTGCACAATGTTGTTTTTACGCGTGAGAAACTATGTAAAATTGGCCTTGCTGATTCAGATCTCTGTGTGATATGTTTGTCGCACAAAGAAGATACAAGGCATATATTTTATTCTTGTCCGGAGGTGCAAAGTTTTTTACAGTATTTAGGTTCATTTGTAGAGGACCTGTTCAGGTTTGCTCACGTCAGTGTCTTGAATAACGTTTCTTTTGAAATACTTGTATTATTCGGTTATTCTGTACAAAGTCGGAATGTAAGCTGTTATTTCCTCAATATTGTATGTAGCCTGGCTCGTCTGGTAATTTTCAAGCGCAGAAATATGAAAATGTATCATGACAATCTAATTTCTTCAACATTTATGTTTAAAAAGTTACTGGAACAACATGTAAAGTCGGCGTTCACATACTTGCAGCGTGATTTGCCTGTTTTTAACAAGAGATATCTCTTTTGTAATCCGTTTGTTAAGCACGACAACTGCTTAAAAGTTAATTTTCCATAGTAGCTAATCCCATGCTTTGTGTGCAATGAATATCACATTGTTGTATCCTTGATCAGTCAGGCCTCGATGCCTTCAAACACCAAAATAATTTTTAAATACCTAAAAAACGTCGTCTTCGTCAAATTCTGTCACGATGGTATTTCATACCAAAGCGAAGTCATATCCCGATTAGTTCATCAGAAATGAAGAAAACTTTGTTTCAAGGTATCGGAAAACTTTCTTGAATTTCGGAAGACAAGCATTAGGCTTCCAATTGCCGGAAAACAGGTTTTTTGTTTTGTTTTGTTTTTTTTTTCCATCCAAAAGTAAAGACCGACTGAAGTTTCCAACGTGTTTTAGTTCGTGTGCGAAAGTTGATTTTAAGATAAGCATTAAAACTAACATTAAAAAGTGAAAGCAAAATGAAATATAAAAGAAACCGGGTTCGGCCCCATAGCTCTGTTGGTTAGAACGCCCGTCTATATATAGTTGTATATTTAAAAGGGAACAGGCAGTTATTTGAGAAACGTTTTGTCAAACAGAATATGTTTGTAAATGTTGACAACGAAGATAAGTTGAAAACTAAGTTTCCGTAATTATGTTTAGCACATTCTGCATCTTTATCATCAAGTTACTTTATAGTTTACCATAACAAGAATGTAAAAGTATTTGTATTACATAACTTTGCATGAAGCAAATTACGGAGTAATAATGAACTTGCGTTGGGCGATCGGGAATTCCCTAGTCTGTGATATATATCTTTTAATCCACCTGATTCACCGAATGGTACGCCTTGTATATGTCTTGAAAGTTTTGTGTATATGTTCGTATATTTGAATACACATTCTATTTAAAAAAAGAGCTCCAGTCTAGTAAACTGGAGGTCGAGTGTTCGAATCCCTCCGGGGCCTCTTAATACAAATGCACTTTTGAAATACCAAAATGACCAGGCTTCGGTTCAGGGTGGTCATATGGTCCCGTTTGTTAGAATTTTCAGGAGATATACTTCGCTGTTGTTGGGAGTATGTGGGATTTCTACACTGCAAATTATATGTTTACGATTTTAACATTGTTACAGTTTGGTCGTATGTGTATGTTTTACATCCATTTTACACCGTGAACATGTTCAGTCTGTAAACACTTATCTAAAAGCTTGTACTCGTGTTCAAACGCTGATTGTTTTCAAGCTGAAACAGTTTCCCAAACTGTGATCGGTGTTTGCGTTCAGGAAATGCAGTATATGCCCCGTAGTGTACAGGCGGCGTTTCGCCACAACCAAATAATGAAGACCGACTGGCGTTATCAAAGTGAACTAGTTTGAGAACGGAAAATTATTTTAAGAATGCATTAAATTATTAAAAACTGATAGTAAAATGAAGTGTGAAAATTACCAGGTTCGGCCCCATAGCTCAGTTGGTTAGAGCGCCAGTCTAGTAAACTGGAGGTCGAGAGTTCGAATCTCTCTGGGGCCTTCAAACACCAAAATAATTTTTTAAAAACGTCGTCTTCGTCAAATTTTGTCACCTCATCGACTGACGTGATGGTATTTCATTCCCAAGCGAAGTCATATCCCGATAAGTTCATCAGAAATGAAGAAAACTTTGTTTCAAGGCCTCGGAAAACTTTCTTGAATTTCGGAAGACAAGCATTAGGTTTCCAATTGCTGGAAAACAGGTTTTATGTTTTGTTTAGTTTTTCCCCCATCCAAAAGTAAAGACCGACTGAAGTTTCCAACGTGTTTTAGTTCGTGTACGAAAGGTGATTTTAAGATAAGCATTAAAATTAACATTAAAAAGTGAAAGCAAAATGAAATATAAAAGAAACTGGGTTCGGCCCCATAGTTCAGTTGGTTAGAGCGCCCGTCTAGTAAACTTCGGATTTGTAACTCTGTACATTATGTAGATTTATGGCAGTTTCTCTTATCTGTGATTCTCTGTTTTAACGCCGGATTGCCATTACTCATATGAACTCTTATTGTTTTGACTGACGAAATATTATAAAGCCACTGTAAAACATGTCTGATGAATAAATATTATATCAAGAGAAAAAAAAGAGCCCCAGTCTAGTAAACTGGAGGTCGAGTGTTCGAATCTCTCTTGGGCCTCGTAATACAAATGCACTTTTGAAATACCAAGATAACTAGGCTTCGGTTCAGGGTGGTCATATGGTCCCGTTTGTTAGAATTTTCCGGAGATACCCACTTCGCTAACATGTTGTTGAGAATATATGGGATTTCTACACTGCAAATTATATGTTTACGATTTGAATATTGTTACAATTTGGTCGTATGTGTATGTTTTACATCCATTTTACACCGTCAACATGTTCAGGCTTTAAACACTTATCTAAAAGCTTGTACTCGTGTTCAAACTCTGGTTATGTTCAAGCTGAAACAGTTTTCCAAACTGTGCTCCGTGTTTGCGCTCAGGAAATGCAGTATATGCCCCGTAGTGTACAGGCGTCGTTTCCTCACAACCAAATAGTGAAAACCGACTGGCGTTATCATGGTGAACTAGTTTCAAAACGGAAATTTATTTTAAGAATGCATTAAATTATTAAAAACTTATAGGAAAATGAAATGGGAAAATTACCTGGTCCGGCCCCATAGCTCAGTTGGTTAGAGCGCCAGTCTAGTAAACTGGAGGTCGAGAGTTCGAATCTCTCTGGGGCCTTCAAACACCAAAATAATTTTTAAATACCTAAAAAACGTCGTCTTCGTCAAATTCTGTCACTTCGACGACTGACATGATGGTATTTCATACCAAAGCGAAGTCATATCCCGATTAGTTCATCAGAAATAAAGAAAACTTACAACAACAACACAATATTATCGCCACTTTGGACTCTATCTCGATTTGAGAGATTATCGATTGAGCTGAGAGTTTTACGGGACAGAGTTTACCCCACTGGGGCTTGTGTTCGTTTGTACCTTTGTTGATTTGTGAGAATGTCGAAACCGATTGTATACAATCCGGCTGTTAAGCCGACCCGTACCCTGTCTCTGGTGTTTACAACAAGCGATAACAGCGCCTTTTCCAAGACGATGCAGCGAGAATTTGTGCCTTTTCTATCAACAGTGATCGACATCAAGAAGGACCTGTTATGTTTTCAGAAAAACTATTACAAGAAGTGTTTCTATTTGCGGGTGAATTCAGAGGGGGCGCACAACGCTCTACTATTGAAGTCGGAATTTGTGTTAGGAGATTCTGTTTGGAATATTACCGCTGCAAGTTCAGTGTACATGCATGTTACTGTTCATTGGGCTCCGGACGAGATGGAAGACGAGATGATCAAATCTGCACTGAAACCTTACGGTGAGTGTTTGGGGGTAAAAAAGCCTTTGTTGATTGGGGCCGGCCTACCAAACGTTCGTACTGGAATACGAATTTATCGATTCCGATGCAAGAAAGAACGCTATGTCCCTAATTTCATTACTTTCGATCAAGACCTAGTTATGTTCACATATCCGGGCCAGATATCCGAGTGCAAGAAATGTGGACAAGCGCAACATACTTCTTATGAATGTTGTGCGAAATGGTGCGCGAACTGTGACGGATTTTCGCCCCATGGAGACCCCCACACTGAAAAAAACTGTCCTGAAAATTGTAAAATATGCGGTTCTTGCCAACATAACATCACTGAGTGCTCGTCCCGATCCTTTTCGTATGCTTCACGTGTTAAAGGCTGGAGCGGTCGAAATACTGACTACCCAAAGGTACCTAGTCCACTAGGACAAGGGGACGTGGAGGATGACATTGATGTGGAGAATAACAGTGACAGGGAAAGTAGTGTATGTATGGAAAGGAGAGAATTTGATTCGGATGGAAATGAAGTGCACAGCGATGAGGAAGAGATGTATGAAGATGAAGATGTAGGTGATTCACATAAACCAGAGGATGTTGGTGTTAATGAAATTGTGGTTGTAGCTGAAAACCACAATGTGGAGAGTCCAGCTGAGACATGCAGCGATTCGAAGAGGCAGAAAATTTCGGAACATCGGGGTAGTCAAGAACAAACCCAAGAAATTGTGGGAGACAATAATGTTCGTGAAGGGGTCATGTGTGTGGACCCTCATTCAGAAATTGTTCCGATGCAGTTGACTCAGTCTGACGGGGAAATAGACTCAACAACGCAGCAAGAAACAATCAGTGACAATGAAAAAACAATGACCCGAACACCTGGAGTCGTGGACAATACATTGTTGGACTATCGCAAGCAGGCCTCAATGGTGAGGAAAACAAAGAATAGACGGGGAAAAGGCAGGGCAAAATGAACTGTGTTCAAATAATCAAGCACAATGTATACACTACATACTTTCTTTATCTTTTTCCTAATGACTGTTTTTAGAGTTGCTAGCTTGAATACAAATGGTCTAAGGGACGATTTAAAGAAAGCTCAGGTAAAAGACTTTTCAACAATGAAATTGACATTTTGTTTCTACAAGAAACGCACTTTGAGAATTATTCTGATGCTAAAAAGTTGGGTATACCTGGGCAATGTAGGTGGGCTTACGGCACAACGAAAAGTTGTGGCGTGGGGATAATTGTGAGATATTCTATCGATTGTGAAATTAAAAATGTTAGGAGGTGCCCGAAAGGCCGATATATTGTTTTGACTGTTGATATAGACAATATATTAATGAAGTTAGTGTGTGTTTACGCCCCAAATAATCCCACTGAACGTAAAGCATTCATAAAAGATATAGATGAATTGATTGGTGGGAATGATTTATTAATTATTGGTGGCGATTTTAATTTCGTCGAAAATGTAAAATTAGATAGTGTGTCGAACAAACATGTGGCTTGAACACAATTTACGCGTGTGTTCCGAAAGGTACGACTGCGTATGAAATAACTTTGTCGGACAGAAATTCGAGCGATTTACTTTGTGAGGGAGTTGCCATTGATGGTGATAATTTTATGTGCAGTGAAGTCACACAGAGAACATTTGTTGTGTCGTTCATGCATTTGTCATCGTATGTGCAGGATGCGGAGATTCTTCGGAAACTACAAGATCTGAACGTGACAATTCTGTCTGATATAAAGAGGAAAGTGCACAGAGGAACAAATGTCGTGGACGGAGCGAGACATCTTCGAGTGAGATTGCCACCGAACATGAAAAGTTTACCATACGCGATGAAGTTTACAACAGGAAACGGTTCCGACTATTTCAGAGTTGTGCACAATAACCAAGTGAAGGTATGTTCCCAGTGTTATTCGGACTCGCATGTGGTCAAGGACTGCCCAGAAGTCCGTTGTTTTGAATGTGGAATTCAGGGCTCGGTCGTGTACCTCTCCTTCTTTCCCAAACTGCGGATATAAGGGGTTAAAGTGCAGATGTGAATATTGTGAAACTTGCGCAAGATTATCCTGTATTTGCTCAAGTGGAGAAATGGATGACGAAGAGTGTGGATATGAGATGTGCGGCATGTGCAGAGAGTGGGAGTGTGTGTGCAAGCAAAACACTGAAATCACAGAAAGCAAGGAATCGACGACTGTCACAATTGTTGCCGATATCCACACTAAAGAGTCGAGTACAGATGAGAGCAAAAACAACTCAGAAACCAGCAATTTAATTGTTATGCAAAATGAGCAGCCTAATCCTGAAACAAAAGGCAACGAGGAGATTGAGGTTTTGGTTACACCAGCTGTTGTTTCAAATGAATGTGTTATTGAAAATGTGAGGTCTCAAGCAGATGGCAAAGGAGGTGAAATGGATTACAATGACGGAACAGATGAAAGTGATCATGGTGATGACGCCGAGTGGCACACGGTGAACCGAGGTCGTGGATCACGATCGCTTGCGAATGGAGACAACATTAGTGAGATCCGAAACAGGAGGAAACGGGTGATTGCGACTCCGAATTTAACGCGGGCGAAGATCAGAGCAAAGGACAAACATACGAAGTGAATTATAAAACATTCTTTATATTTTCTGCAATGGTAGTTATATTATCTCTGAACTGCAATGGCCTAAGAAACGTAAACAAAATAAACGACGTCGTGCATAGTATGAAGGCCGATATTGTTTGCTTACAGGAAACGTTTTGGACTGATGATTTCATCAAACAGTATGAACATTTGTTTCAAGGAAAAGTGTTCTATGATAACTCGACTGATGGTCACAAAGGTGTAGCAATTGTTGTTTCCAACCATTTAAAAGTATGTGTGAAATCTGTGCTCGGTGATGGTACAGGGAGACTGTTGAGATTAACTTTTGTTTTTGACAATATGGAAATTGATGTTTTTAGTGTTTATGCGCCAAATATAGTAAAAGATAGAGTTACATTTTTTCAGAATTTTAGCTCATATATACGAGATGTTGGGAAAATATTCAGTGGCGATTTTAATACTGTATTCAGTGCACTTGATAGATCTAGTAAAAATTTGGAATATGATCGTTCGAGATCAATATTAGAAAATTTTGTTGTCAACACTGAATTGCGAGATATATGGAGATATAATAATCCTGATAAAATTTCATTTACGTGGCGGCGAAATATTGAGGGTGTTCTTCGCCAGAGCCGAATTGATTATTTTTTAATTACTCGCTCACTGTCAACATTGGTGAAGTCGGTTTATTTTCGGCACACCACTATTAGTGACCATAGCGCAGTTGTACTGCGAATAGATTTTATAACAATCGAAAGGGGTCCAGGCCTATATGTTTTTAACAATAAGCTTTTGTTTGACGAGGTGTTTTGTCAGAGAGTGAGGGACCTCGTTAACAATCAGCCGGATTGTCCTTTGTTTGAATCAGCGAAGGTAGTTTGGTGGGATAATCTCAAATACAAGATTAAACAATTGGCTAGAGCTTATGGGGCCCGAAAGAAGAGAGAAAAAGAACAAGAAATGTACAAATTACAGAATAGTCTAGATAATGAATATCGCCGTGCAGCGGTTGTTACAAATTATGATACGAGTCGTGTTGTAGAAATTCATACACAGCACAGAGAGTTTGAAATAGTGAAGTGCAATGGAGCTATATTGCGATCGAAGGCTCAATGGATCCATGAGAGTGACCGTAACACGAAGTACTTTTTAAATCTTGAAAAATATAGGCAAGGAAATAAATTAATTTCTGAACTGAGAACAAATGATGGTCAGATTGTAAATGATACAGAGCCTATTTTGAACGAAGTTCACAGTTTTTATCAAAAGTTGTATGAAAAAGATGATATTGACAGAGAAAAGTTGCAAACTGTATTGTCGTTTTTAGATTGTGTTCTTTCGGAGCCTGATATGGCTTCCTGTGAAGAAATCTTGTCTATTGAAGAATTAAAATGTTCCTTGATGGCATGGCCCGGAATAAAAGTCCGGGGAATGATGGTCTCACTGTTGAGTTTTACAATCACTTTTGGTCTAGTTTAGGGCCGATTTTACTTGATGTATTAAATGAAATTTTTGAGAAAGGTGAACTTTCTAGATCCATGAAATCGGGTGTAATCACGCTTGTATTTAAAGACAAGGGAGATAAATGTTATTTGAAGAATTGGAGACCTATTAGTCTTCTGAATGTAGACTACAAGATAATTTCTCGATGTATGGCTAATCGGCTTAAATGTGTTATAGGGTCTATAGTAGACTCTAGCCAGAGTTGCTGTGTCCCTGGTAGTATACGTGATGTAATGACTTTTGTGGAGGAAGATAATTTGGAATCATACTTTTTAAAGCTTGATCAGGAAAAGGCATTTGACAGAGTGTCACATGAATATTTATTGGCAACTTTGACTCGTTTTGGTTTTGGGGACAAATTTTTGAAATGGGTTAAACTGTTTTATACTGATGTTCGCAATGCAGTTAAATGTAATGGTTTCCTAACAAATTATTTTGAGGTTGGGAAGTCAGTGCGCCAAGGTTGTCCGATTTCAGCTATGTTATATGTTTTGAGTGTGGAGCCTCTTGGAGCGATGATAAGAGCTTCTGACGATGTACGGGGTATTCCCATTCCTGGATCCCCTGTGATTTCCAACATTTTTCAACATGCTGATGATATAACTATAACCTCGAGAGATAAGGAATCTATTAGAAACTGTCAGAAGCATATTGTCACTTATGGGAAGGCCTCCAATGCAGACAAGTCGGAAGTGCATGTTATTGGTGTTAATTGTAATGATGATAATATTGAAGGAGTGCCAATAAGTAAAGACTGTTTGTGTATTTTAGGTGTGTACTTGGGCACTAACAAAAGATTTTGTATAGAGAAAAACCGGAAAGAAAAGATTAAAAAAATACGGAATACTTTGAATATGTGGAAACAAAGGAACCTCAGCCTAAAAGGTAGAGTGGTTATTTTAACTAGTGCTATTTTATCCCGCATGTGGTATGTTTTGTCTGTTCAATCTGTGCCAGAGACACTGATAAAGGAGCTCAAAGATGTCTGTCTTAATTTTGTTTGGGATAATAAATCCCATTTGGTTGCTTATGGTGCAATTGTTCAGCGAGAACGTTATGGGGGACTTAATCTGCCTGATATATCATGTAAGATGAAGGCGTTTCGCTTGAAGTTTCTGTCACGGTTTTTTAATGATTCTCACAAGGCAGTTTGGAAACATTGTTTTAAGTACTTTTTGTCGAGATGGAATGACCTCGGTCTTTCATATGAATTGTTTCTTGTTAGTCATAAGAATTTTATGTTCACATGCTTGCCAAGCTATTATCAGGAATTAATGTTTTTTATATTTTGAAAAACCCGGCTTCCCTGGCGATTTGGGCTGCCATATATCCAGACGTCGATCTGCTTAAGTGTTGGGCTCGTAATAACATTATGGGTAAAAACCCGGATTGTGTAGAGCTGGATTATAAAATTTTGCACAATGTTGTTTTTACGCGTGAGAAACTATGTAAAATTGGCCTTGCTGATTCAGATCTCTGTGTGATATGTTTGTCGCACAAAGAAGATACAAGGCATATATTTTATTCTTGTCCGGAGGTGCAAAGTTTTTTACAGTATTTAGGTTCATTTGTAGAGGACCTGTTCAGGTTTGCTCACGTCAGTGTCTTGAATAACGTTTCTTTTGAAATACTTGTATTATTCGGTTATTCTGTACAAAGTCGGAATGTAAGCTGTTATTTCCTCAATATTGTATGTAGCCTGGCTCGTCTGGTAATTTTCAAGCGCAGAAATATGAAAATGTATCATGACAATCTAATTTCTTCAACATTTATGTTTAAAAAGTTACTGGAACAACATGTAAAGTCGGCGTTCACATACTTGCAGCGTGATTTGCCTGTTTTTAACAAGAGATATCTCTTTTGTAATCCGTTTGTTAAGCACGACAACTGCTTAAAAGTTAATTTTCCATAGTAGCTAATCCCATGCTTTGTGTGCAATGAATATCACATTGTTGTATCCTTGATCAGTCAGGCCTCGATGCCTTCAAACACCAAAATAATTTTTAAATACCTAAAAAACGTCGTCTTCGTCAAATTCTGTCACTTCGACGACTGACATGATGGTATTTCATACCAAAGCGAAGTCATATCCCGATTAGTTCATCAGAAATGAAGAAAACTTTGTTTCAAGGGATCGGAAAACTTTCTTGAATTTCGGAAGACAAGCATTAGGCTTCCAATTGCCGGAAAACAGGTTTTTTGTTTTGTTTTGTTTTTTTTTTCCTCCAAAAGTAAAGACCGACTGAAGTTTCCAACGTGTTTTAGTTCGTGTGCGAAAGTTGATTTTAAGATAAGCATTAAAACTAACATTAAAAAGTGAAAGCAAAATGAAATATAAAAGAAACCGGGTTCGGCCCCATAGCTCTGTTGGTTAGAACGCCCGTCTATATATAGTTGTATATTTAAAAGGGAACAGGCAGTTATTTGAGAAACGTTTTGTCAAACAGAATATGTTTGTAAATGTTGACAACGAAGATAAGTTGAAAACTAAGTTTCCGTAATTATGTTTAGCACATTCTGCATCTTTATCATCAAGTTACTTTATAGTTTACCATAACAAGAATGTAAAAGTATTTGTATTACATAACTTTGCATGAAGCAAATTACGGAGTAATAATGAACTTGCGTTGGGCGATCGGGAATTCCCTAGTCTGTGATATATATCTTTTAATCCCCCTGATTCACCGAATGGTACGCCTTGTATATGTCTTGAAAGTTTTGTGTATATGTTCGTATATTTGAATACACATTCTATTTAAAAAAAGAGCTCCAGTCTAGTAAACTGGAGGTCGAGTGTTCGAATCCCTCCGGGGCCTCTTAATACAAATGCACTTTTGAAATACCAAAATGACCAGGCTTCGGTTCAGGGTGGTCATATGGTCCCGTTTGTTAGAATTTTCAGGAGATATACTTCGCTGTTGTTGGGAGTATGTGGGATTTCTACACTGCAAATTATATGTTTACGATTTTAACATTGTTACAGTTTGGTCGTATGTGTATGTTTTACATCCATTTTACACCGTGAACATGTTCAGTCTGTAAACACTTATCTAAAAGCTTGTACTCGTGTTCAAACGCTGATTGTTTTCAAGCTGAAACAGTTTCCCAAACTGTGATCGGTGTTTGCGTTCAGGAAATGCAGTATATGCCCCGTAGTGTACAGGCGGCGTTTCGCCACAACCAAATAATGAAGACCGACTGGCGTTATCAAAGTGAACTAGTTTCAGAACGGAAATTTATTTTAAGAATGCATTAAATTATTAAAAACTGATAGTAAAATGAAGTGTGAAAATTACCAGGTTCGGCCCCATAGCTCAGTTGGTTAGAGCGCCAGTCTAGTAAACTGGAGGTCGAGAGTTCGAATCTCTCTGGGGCCTTCAAACACCAAAATAATTTTTTAAAAACGTCGTCTTCGTCAAATTTTGTCACCTCATCGACTGACGTGATGGTATTTCATTCCCAAGCGAAGTCATATCCCGATAAGTTCATCAGAAATGAAGAAAACTTTGTTTCAAGGCCTCGGAAAACTTTCTTGAATTTCGGAAGACAAGCATTAGGCTTCCAATTGCTGGAAAACAGGTTTTATGTTTTGTTTAGTTTTTTCCCCATCCAAAAGTAAAGACCGACTGAAGTTTCCAACGTGTTTTAGTTCGTGTACGAAAGTTGATTTTAAGATAAGCATTAAAATTAACATTAAAAAGTGAAAGCAAAATGAAATATAAAAGAAACTGGGTTCGGCCCCATAGTTCAGTTGGTTAGAGCGCCCGTCTAGTAAACTTCGGATTTGTAACTCTGTACATTATGTAGATTTATGGCAGTCTCTCTTATCTGTGATTCTCTGTTTTAACGCCGGATTGCCATTACTCATATGAACTCTTATTGTTTTGACTGACGAAATATTATAAAGCCACTGTAAAACATGTCTGATGAATAAATATTATATCAAGAGAAAAAAAAGAGCCCCAGTCTAGTAAACTGGAGGTCGGGTGTTCGAATCTCTCTTGGGCCTCGTAATATAAATGCACTTTTGAAATACCAAGATAACTAGGCTTCGGTTCAGGGTGGTCATATGGTCCCGTTTGTTAGAATTTTCCGGAGATACCCACTTCGCTAATATGTTGTTGAGAATATATGGGATTTCTACACTGCAAATTATATGTTTACGATTTGAATATTGTTACAATTTGGTCGTATGTGTATGTTTTACATCCATTTTACACCGTCAACATGTTCAGTCTTTAAACACTTATCTAAAAGCTTGTACTCGTGTTCAAACTCTGGTTATGTTCAAGCTGAAACAGTTTTCCAAACTGTGCTCCGTGTTTGCGCTCAGGAAATGCAGTATATGCCCCGTAGTGTACAGGCGTCGTTTCCTCACAACCAAATAGTGAAAACCGACTGGCGTTATCATGGTGAACTAGTTTCAAAACGGAAATTTATTTTAAGAATGCATTAAATTATTAAAAACTTATAGGAAAATGAAATGGGAAAATTACCTGGTCCGGCCCCATAGCTCAGTTGGTTAGAGCGCCAGTCTAGTAAACTGGAGGTCGATAGTTCGAATCCCTCTGGGGCCTTCAAACACCAAAATAATTTTTAAATACCTAAAAAACGTCGTCTTCGTCAAATTCTGTCACTTCGACGACTGACATGATGGTATTTCATACCAAAGCGAAGTCATATCCCGATTAGTTCATCAGAAATAAAGAAAACTTACAACAACAACACAATATTATCGCCACTTTGGACTCTATCTCGATTTGAGAGATTATCGATTGAGCTGAGAGTTTTACGGGACAGAGTTTACCCCACTGGGGCTTGTGTTCGTTTGTACCTTTGTTGATTTGTGAGAATGTCGAAACCGATTGTATACAATCCGGCTGTTAAGCCGACCCGTACCCTGTCTCTGGTGTTTACAACAAGCGATAACAGCGCCTTTTCCAAGACGATGCAGCGAGAATTTGTGCCTTTTCTATCAACAGTGATCGACATCAAGAAGGACCTGTTATGTTTTCAGAAAAACTATTACAAGAAGTGTTTCTATTTGCGGGTGAATTCAGAGGGGGCGCACAACGCTCTACTATTGAAGTCGGAATTTGTGTTAGGAGATTCTGTTTGGAATATTACCGCTGCAAGTTCAGTGTACATGCATGTTACTGTTCATTGGGCTCCGGACGAGATGGAAGACGAGATGATCAAATCTGCACTGAAACCTTACGGTGAGTGTTTGGGGGTAAAAAAGCCTTTGTTGATTGGGGCCGGCCTACCAAACGTTCGTACTGGAATACGAATTTATCGATTCCGATGCAAGAAAGAACGCTATGTCCCTAATTTCATTACTTTCGATCAAGACCTAGTTATGTTCACATATCCGGGCCAGATATCCGAGTGCAAGAAATGTGGACAAGCGCAACATACTTCTTATGAATGTTGTGCGAAATGGTGCGCGAACTGTGACGGATTTTCGCCCCATGGAGACCCCACACTGAAAAAAACTGTCCTGAAAATTGTAAAATATGCGGTTCTTGCCAACATAACATCACTGAGTGCTCGTCCCGATCCTTTTCGTATGCTTCACGTGTTAAAGGCTGGAGCGGTCGAAATACTGACTACCCAAAGGTACCTAGTCCACTAGGACAAGGGGACGTGGAGGATGACATTGATGTGGAGAATAACAGTGACAGGGAAAGTAGTGTATGTATGGAAAGGAGAGAATTTGATTCGGATGGAAATGAAGTGCACAGCGATGAGGAAGAGATGTATGAAGATGAAGATGTAGGTGATTCACATAAACCAGAGGATGTTGGTGTTAATGAAATTGTGGTTGTAGCTGAAAACCACAATGTGGAGAGTCCAGCTGAGACATGCAGCGATTCGAAGAGGCAGAAAATTTCGGAACATCGGGGTAGTCAAGAACAAACCCAAGAAATTGTGGGAGACAATAATGTTCGTGAAGGGGTCATGTGTGTGGACCCTCATTCAGAAATTGTTCCGATGCAGTTGACTCAGTCTGACGGGGAAATAGACTCAACAACGCAGCAAGAAACAATCAGTGACAATGAAAAAACAATGACCCCAACACCTGGAGTCGTGGACAATACATTGTTGGACTATCGCAAGCAGGCCTCAATGGTGAGGAAAACAAAGAATAGACGGGGAAAAGGCAGGGCAAAATGAACTGTGTTCAAATAATCAAGCACAATGTATACACTACATACTTTCTTTATCTTTTTCCTAATGACTGTTTTTAGAGTTGCTAGCTTGAATACAAATGGTCTAAGGGACGATTTAAAGAAAGCTCAGGTAAAAGACTTTTCAACAATGAAATTGACATTTTGTTTCTACAAGAAACGCACTTTGAGAATTATTCTGATGCTAAAAAGTTGGGTATACCTGGGCAATGTAGGTGGGCTTACGGCACAACGAAAAGTTGTGGCGTGGGGATAATTGTGAGATATTCTATCGATTGTGAAATTAAAAATGTTAGGAGGTGCCCGAAAGGCCGATATATTGTTTTGACTGTTGATATAGACAATATATTAATGAAGTTAGTGTGTGTTTACGCCCCAAATAATCCCACTGAACGTAAAGCATTCATAAAAGATATAGATGAATTGATTGGTGGGAATGATTTATTAATTATTGGTGGCGATTTTAATTTCGTCGAAAATGTAAAATTAGATAGTGTGTCGAACAAACATGTGGCTTGAACACAATTTACGCGTGTGTTCCGAAAGGTACGACTGCGTATGAAATAACTTTGTCGGACAGAAATTCGAGCGATTTACTTTGTGAGGGAGTTGCCATTGATGGTGATAATTTTATGTGCAGTGAAGTCACACAGAGAACATTTGTTGTGTCGTTCATGCATTTGTCATCGTATGTGCAGGATGCGGAGATTCTTCGGAAACTACAAGATCTGAACGTGACAATTCTGTCTGATATAAAGAGGAAAGTGCACAGAGGAACAAATGTCGTGGACGGAGCGAGACATCTTCGAGTGAGATTGCCACCGAACATGAAAAGTTTACCATACGCGATGAAGTTTACAACAGGAAACGGTTCCGACTATTTCAGAGTTGTGCACAATAACCAAGTGAAGGTATGTTCCCAGTGTTATTCGGACTCGCATGTGGTCAAGGACTGCCCAGAAGTCCGTTGTTTTGAATGTGGAATTCAGGGCTCGGTCGTGTACCTCTCCTTCTTTCCCAAACTGCGGATATAAGGGGTTAAAGTGCAGATGTGAATATTGTGAAACTTGCGCAAGATTATCCTGTATTTGCTCAAGTGGAGAAATGGATGACGAAGAGTGTGGATATGAGATGTGCGGCATGTGCAGAGAGTGGGAGTGTGTGTGCAAGCAAAACACTGAAATCACAGAAAGCAAGGAATCGACGACTGTCACAATTGTTGCCGATATCCACACTAAAGAGTCGAGTACAGATGAGAGCAAAAACAACTCAGAAACCAGCAATTTAATTGTTATGCAAAATGAGCAGCCTAATCCTGAAACAAAAGGCAACGAGGAGATTGAGGTTTTGGTTACACCAGCTGTTGTTTCAAATGAATGTGTTATTGAAAATGTGAGGTCTCAAGCAGATGGCAAAGGAGGTGAAATGGATTACAATGACGGAACAGATGAAAGTGATCATGGTGATGACGCCGAGTGGCACACGGTGAACCGAGGTCGTGGATCACGATCGCTTGCGAATGGAGACAACATTAGTGAGATCCGAAACAGGAGGAAACGGGTGATTGCGACTCCGAATTTAACGCGGGCGAAGATCAGAGCAAAGGACAAACATACGAAGTGAATTATAAAACATTCTTTATATTTTCTGCAATGGTAGTTATATTATCTCTGAACTGCAATGGCCTAAGAAACGTAAACAAAATAAACGACGTCGTGCATAGTATGAAGGCCGATATTGTTTGCTTACAGGAAACGTTTTGGACTGATGATTTCATCAAACAGTATGAACATTTGTTTCAAGGAAAAGTGTTCTATGATAACTCGACTGATGGTCACAAAGGTGTAGCAATTGTTGTTTCCAACCATTTAAAAGTATGTGTGAAATCTGTGCTCGGTGATGGTACAGGGAGACTGTTGAGATTAACTTTTGTTTTTGACAATATGGAAATTGATGTTTTTAGTGTTTATGCGCCAAATATAGTAAAAGATAGAGTTACATTTTTTCAGAATTTTAGCTCATATATACGAGATGTTGGGAAAATATTCAGTGGCGATTTTAATACTGTATTCAGTGCACTTGATAGATCTAGTAAAAATTTGGAATATGATCGTTCGAGATCAATATTAGAAAATTTTGTTGTCAACACTGAATTGCGAGATATATGGAGATATAATAATCCTGATAAAATTTCATTTACGTGGCGGCGAAATATTGAGGGTGTTCTTCGCCAGAGCCGAATTGATTATTTTTTAATTACTCGCTCACTGTCAACATTGGTGAAGTCGGTTTATTTTCGGCACACCACTATTAGTGACCATAGCGCAGTTGTACTGCGAATAGATTTTATAACAATCGAAAGGGGTCCAGGCCTATATGTTTTTAACAATAAGCTTTTGTTTGACGAGGTGTTTTGTCAGAGAGTGAGGGACCTCGTTAACAATCAGCCGGATTGTCCTTTGTTTGAATCAGCGAAGGTAGTTTGGTGGGATAATCTCAAATACAAGATTAAACAATTGGCTAGAGCTTATGGGGCCCGAAAGAAGAGAGAAAAAGAACAAGAAATGTACAAATTACAGAATAGTCTAGATAATGAATATCGCCGTGCAGCGGTTGTTACAAATTATGATACGAGTCGTGTTGTAGAAATTCATACACAGCACAGAGAGTTTGAAATAGTGAAGTGCAATGGAGCTATATTGCGATCGAAGGCTCAATGGATCCATGAGAGTGACCGTAACACGAAGTACTTTTTAAATCTTGAAAAATATAGGCAAGGAAATAAATTAATTTCTGAACTGAGAACAAATGATGGTCAGATTGTAAATGATACAGAGCCTATTTTGAACGAAGTTCACAGTTTTTATCAAAAGTTGTATGAAAAAGATGATATTGACAGAGAAAAGTTGCAAACTGTATTGTCGTTTTTAGATTGTGTTCTTTCGGAGCCTGATATGGCTTCCTGTGAAGAAATCTTGTCTATTGAAGAATTAAAATGTTCCTTGATGGCATGGCCCGGAATAAAAGTCCGGGGAATGATGGTCTCACTGTTGAGTTTTACAATCACTTTTGGTCTAGTTTAGGGCCGATTTTACTTGATGTATTAAATGAAATTTTTGAGAAAGGTGAACTTTCTAGATCCATGAAATCGGGTGTAATCACGCTTGTATTTAAAGACAAGGGAGATAAATGTTATTTGAAGAATTGGAGACCTATTAGTCTTCTGAATGTAGACTACAAGATAATTTCTCGATGTATGGCTAATCGGCTTAAATGTGTTATAGGGTCTATAGTAGACTCTAGCCAGAGTTGCTGTGTCCCTGGTAGTATACGTGATGTAATGACTTTTGTGGAGGAAGATAATTTGGAATCATACTTTTTAAAGCTTGATCAGGAAAAGGCATTTGACAGAGTGTCACATGAATATTTATTGGCAACTTTGACTCGTTTTGGTTTTGGGGACAAATTTTTGAAATGGGTTAAACTGTTTTATACTGATGTTCGCAGTGCAGTTAAATGTAATGGTTTCCTAACAAATTATTTTGAGGTTGGGAAGTCAGTGCGCCAAGGTTGTCCGATTTCAGCTATGTTATATGTTTTGAGTGTGGAGCCTCTTGGAGCGATGATAAGAGCTTCTGACGATGTACGGGGTATTCCCATTCCTGGATCCCCTGTGATTTCCAACATTTTTCAACATGCTGATGATATAACTATAACCTCGAGAGATAAGGAATCTATTAGAAACTGTCAGAAGCATATTGTCACTTATGGGAAGGCCTCCAATGCTAGATTAAATGCAGACAAGTCGGAAGTGCATGTTATTGGTGTTAATTGTAATGATGATAATATTGAAGGAGTGCCAATAAGTAAAGACTGTTTGTGTATTTTAGGTGTGTACTTGGGCACTAACAAAAGATTTTGTATAGAGAAAAACTGGAAAGAAAAGATTAAAAAAATACGGAATACTTTGAATATGTGGAAACAAAGGAACCTCAGCCTAAAAGGTAGAGTGGTTATTTTAACTAGTGCTATTTTATCCCGCATGTGGTATGTTTTGTCTGTTCAATCTGTGCCAGAGACACTGATAAAGGAGCTCAAAGATGTCTGTCTTAATTTTGTTTGGGATAATAAATCCCATTTGGTTGCTTATGGTGCAATTGTTCAGCGAGAACGTTATGGGGGACTTAATCTGCCTGATATATCATGTAAGATGAAGGCGTTTCGCTTGAAGTTTCTGTCACGGTTTTTTAATGATTCTCACAAGGCAGTTTGGAAACATTGTTTTAAGTACTTTTTGTCGAGATGGAATGACCTCGGTCTTTCATATGAATTGTTTCTTGTTAGTCATAAGAATTTTATGTTCACATGCTTGCCAAGCTATTATCAGGAATTAATGTTTTTTATATTTTGAAAAACCCGGCTTCCCTGGCGATTTGGGCTGCCATATATCCAGACGTCGATCTGCTTAAGTGTTGGGCTCGTAATAACATTATGGGTAAAAACCCGGATTGTGTAGAGCTGGATTATAAAATTTTGCACAATGTTGTTTTTACGCGTGAGAAACTATGTAAAATTGGCCTTGCTGATTCAGATCTCTGTGTGATATGTTTGTCGCACAAAGAAGATACAAGGCATATATTTTATTCTTGTCCGGAGGTGCAAAGTTTTTTACAGTATTTAGGTTCATTTGTAGAGGACCTGTTCAGGTTTGCTCACGTCAGTGTCTTGAATAACGTTTCTTTTGAAATACTTGTATTATTCGATTATTCTGCACAAAGTCGGAATGTAAGCTGTTATTTCCTCAATATTGTATGTAGCCTGGCTCGTCTGGTAATTTTCAAGCGCAGAAATATGAAAATGTATCATGACAATCTAATTTCTTCAACATTTATGTTTAAAAAGTTACTGGAACAACATGTAAAGTCGGCGTTCACATACTTGCAGCGTGATTTGCCTGTTTTTAACAAGAGATATCTCTTTTGTAATCCGTTTGTTAAGCACGACAACTGCTTAAAAGTTAATTTTCCATAGTAGCTAATCCCATGCTTTGTGTGCAATGAATATCACATTGTTGTATCCTTGATCAGTCAGGCCTCGATGCCTTCAAACACCAAAATAATTTTTAAATACCTAAAAAACGTCGTCTTCGTCAAATTCTGTCACTTCGACGACTGACATGATGGTATTTCATACCAAAGCGAAGTCATATCCCGATTAGTTCATCAGAAATGAAGAAAACTTTGTTTCAAGGTATCGGAAAACTTTCTTGAATTTCGGAAGACAAGCATTAGGCTTCCAATTGCCGGAAAACAGGTTTTTTGTTTTGTTTTGTTTTTTTTTCCATCCAAAAGTAAAGACCGACTGAAGTTTCCAACGTGTTTTAGTTCGTGTGCGAAAGTTGATTTTAAGATAAGCATTAAAACTAACATTAAAAAGTGAAAGCAAAATGAAATATAAAAGAAACCGGGTTCGGCCCCATAGCTCTGTTGGTTAGAACGCCCGTCTATATATAGTTGTATATTTAAAAGGGAACAGGCAGTTATTTGAGAAACGTTTTGTCAAACAGAATATGTTTGTAAATGTTGACAACGAAGCTAAGTTGAAAACTAAGTTTCCGTAATTATGTTTAGCACATTCTGCATCTTTATCATCAAGTTACTTTATAGTTTACCATAACAAGAATGTAAAAGTATTTGTATTACATAACTTTGCATGAAGCAAATTACGGAGTAATAATGAACTTGCGTTGGGCGATCGGGAATTCCCTAGTCTGTGATATATATCTTTTAATCCCCCTGATTCACCGAATGGTACGCCTTGTATATGTCTTGAAAGTTTTGTGTATATGTTCGTATATTTGAATACACATTCTATTTAAAAAAAGAGCTCCAGTCTAGTAAACTGGAGGTCGAGTGTTCGAATCCCTCCGGGGCCTCTTAATACAAATGCACTTTTGAAATACCAAAATGACCAGGCTTCGGTTCAGGGTGGTCATATGGTCCCGTTTGTTAGAATTTTCAGGAGATATACTTCGCTGTTGTTGGGAGTATGTGGGATTTCTACACTGCAAATTATATGTTTACGATTTTAACATTGTTACAGTTTGGTCGTATGTGTATGTTTTACATCCATTTTACACCGTGAACATGTTCAGTCTGTAAACACTTATCTAAAAGCTTGTACTCGTGTTCAAACGCTGATTGTTTTCAAGCTGAAACAGTTTCCCAAACTGTGATCGGTGTTTGCGTTCAGGAAATGCAGTATATGCCCCGTAGTGTACAGGCGGCGTTTCGCCACAACCAAATAATGAAGACCGACTGGCGTTATCAAAGTGAACTAGTTTCAGAACGGAAATTTATTTTAAGAATGCATTAAATTATTAAAAACTGATAGTAAAATGAAGTGTGAAAATTACCAGGTTCGGCCCCATAGCTCAGTTGGTTAGAGCGCCAGTCTAGTAAACTGGAGGTCGAGAGTTCGAATCTCTCTGGGGCCTTCAAACACCAAAATAATTTTTTAAAAACGTCGTCTTCGTCAAATTTTGTCACCTCATCGACTGACGTGATGGTATTTCATTCCCAAGCGAAGTCATATCCCGATAAGTTCATCAGAAATGAAGAAAACTTTGTTTCAAGGCCTCGGAAAACTTTCTTGAATTTCGGAAGACAAGCATTAGGTTTCCAATTGCTGGAAAACAGGTTTTATGTTTTGTTTAGTTTTTTCCCCATCCAAAAGTAAAGACCGACTGAAGTTTCCAACGTGTTTTAGTTCGTGTACGAAAGTTGATTTTAAGATAAGCATTAAAATTAACATTAAAAAGTGAAAGCAAAATGAAATATAAAAGAAACTGGGTTCGGCCCCATAGTTCAGTTGGTTAGAGCGCCCGTCTAGTAAACTTCTAATTTGTAACTCTGTACATTATGTAGATTTATGGCAGTCTCTCTTATCTGTGATTCTCTGTTTTAACGCCGGATTGCCATTACTCATATGAACTCTTATTGTTTTGACTGACGAAATATTATAAAGCCACTGTAAAACATGTCTGATGAATAAATATTATATCAAGAGAAAAAAAGAGCCCCAGTCTAGTAAACTGGAGGTCGAGTGTTCGAATCTCTCTTGGGCCTCGTAATATAAATGCACTTTTGAAATACCAAGATAACTAGGCTTCGGTTCAGGGTGGTCATATGGTCCCGTTTGTTAGAATTTTCCGGAGATACCCACTTCGCTAACATGTTGTTGAGAATATATGGGATTTCTACACTGCAAATTATATGTTTACGATTTGAATATTGTTACAATTTGGTCGTATGTGTATGTTTTACATCCATTTTACACCGTCAACATGTTCAGGCTTTAAACACTTATCTAAAAGCTTGTACTCGTGTTCAAACTCTGGTTATGTTCAAGCTGAAACAGTTTTCCAAACTGTGCTCCGTGTTTGCGCTCAGGAAATGCAGTATATGCCCCGTAGTGTACAGGCGTCGTTTCCTCACAACCAAATAGTGAAAACCGACTGGCGTTATCATGGTGAACTAGTTTCAAAACGGAAATTTATTTTAAGAATGCATTAAATTATTAAAAACTTATAGGAAAATGAAATGGGAAAATTACCTGGTCCGGCCCCATAGCTCAGTTGGTTAGAGCGCCAGTCTAGTAAACTGGAGGTCGATAGTTCGAATCCCTCTGGGGCCTTCAAACACCAAAATAATTTTTAAATACCTAAAAAACGTCGTCTTCGTCAAATTCTGTCACTTCGACGACTGACATGATGGTATTTCATACCAAAGCGAAGTCATATCCCGATTAGTTCATCAGAAATAAAGAAAACTTACAACAACAACACAATATTATCGCCACTTTGGACTCTATCTCGATTTGAGAGATTATCGATTGAGCTGAGAGTTTTACGGGACAGAGTTTACCCCACTGGGGCTTGTGTTCGTTTGTACCTTTGTTGATTTGTGAGAATGTCGAAACCGATTGTATACAATCCGGCTGTTAAGCCGACCCGTACCCTGTCTCTGGTGTTTACAACAAGCGATAACAGCGCCTTTTCCAAGACGATGCAGCGAGAATTTGTGCCTTTTCTATCAACAGTGATCGACATCAAGAAGGACCTGTTATGTTTTCAGAAAAACTATTACAAGAAGTGTTTCTATTTGCGGGTGAATTCAGAGGGGGCGCACAACGCTCTACTATTGAAGTCGGAATTTGTGTTAGGAGATTCTGTTTGGAATATTACCGCTGCAAGTTCAGTGTACATGCATGTTACTGTTCATTGGGCTCCGGACGAGATGGAAGACGAGATGATCAAATCTGCACTGAAACCTTACGGTGAGTGTTTGGGGGTAAAAAAGCCTTTGTTGATTGGGGCCGGCCTACCAAACGTTCGTACTGGAATACGAATTTATCGATTCCGATGCAAGAAAGAACGCTATGTCCCTAATTTCATTACGTTCGATCAAGACCTAGTTATGTTCACATATCCGGGCCAGATATCCGAGTGCAAGAAATGTGGACAAGCGCAACATACTTCTTATGAATGTTGTGCGAAATGGTGCGCGAACTGTGACGGATTTTCGCCCCATGGAGACCCCCACACTGAAAAAAACTGTCCTGAAAATTGTAAAATATGCGGTTCTTGCCAACATAACATCACTGAGTGCTCGTCCCGATCCTTTTCGTATGCTTCACGTGTTAAAGGCTGGAGCGGTCGAAATACTGACTACCCAAAGGTACCTAGTCCACTAGGACAAGGGGACGTGGAGGATGACATTGATGTAGAGAATAACAGTGACAGGGAAAGTAGTGTATGTATGGAAAGGAGAGAATTTGATTCGGATGGAAATGAAGTGCACAGCGATGAGGAAGAGATGTATGAAGATGAAGATGTAGGTGATTCACATAAACCAGAGGATGTTGGTGTTAATGAAATTGTGGTTGTAGCTGAAAACCACAATGTGGAGAGTCCAGCTGAGACATGCAGCGATTCGAAGAGGCAGAAAATTTCGGAACATCGGGGTAGTCAAGAACAAACCCAAGAAATTGTGGGAGACAATAATGTTCGTGAAGGGGTCATGTGTGTGGACCCTCATTCAGAAATTGTTCCGATGCAGTTGACTCAGTCTGACGGGGAAATAGACTCAACAACGCAGCAAGAAACAATCAGTGACAATGAAAAAACAATGACCCCAACACCTGGAGTCGTGGACAATACATTGTTGGACTATCGCAAGCAGGCCTCAATGGTGAGGAAAACAAAGAATAGACGGGGAAAAGGCAGGGCAAAATGAACTGTGTTCAAATAATCAAGCACAATGTATACACTACATACTTTCTTTATCTTTTTCCTAATGACTGTTTTTAGAGTTGCTAGCTTGAATACAAATGGTCTAAGGGACGATTTAAAGAAAGCTCAGGTAAAAGACTTTTCAACAATGAAATTGACATTTTGTTTCTACAAGAAACGCACTTTGAGAATTATTCTGATGCTAAAAAGTTGGGTATACCTGGGCAATGTAGGTGGGCTTACGGCACAACGAAAAGTTGTGGCGTGGGGATAATTGTGAGATATTCTATCGATTGTGAAATTAAAAATGTTAGGAGGTGCCCGAAAGGCCGATATATTGTTTTGACTGTTGATATAGACAATATATTAATGAAGTTAGTGTGTGTTTACGCCCCAAATAATCCCACTGAACGTAAAGCATTCATAAAAGATATAGATGAATTGATTGGTGGGAATGATTTATTAATTATTGGTGGCGATTTTAATTTCGTCGAAAATGTAAAATTAGATAAATGTGGGGGCAATGTTAATGCGGGATGCGAAGGTAAAGCAGAGATGGATGTTTTAAAGAGGGATTTTAATATTTTTTATGTTTATAGAAAAATTCATCCACACCAAAAAACTTACACCTGGAGTAGAGGCAACATAGCCACACGTATTGATAGATTTTATTTGTCGAATGTTTTGAGTACTTCTGTGTCATTAACTGATATAGTACATGTTTCTTTCTCTGATCATTCTGGTGTATATTTTGATGTATCATTGGAGGGCGTAATTACTTGGGGGCCTGGTTACTGGAAGTGTAACGTGTCGGTGTTTGAAAATTCAAACTTTGAAGGCAGAATTGAAGGAATTTTTTCTGAATTATTCGATAACATTGAACAGTCATGTATGGTAGACCAATGGGATAACTTTAAAATTAGGGCGAAACATGAAATTAAACAATTTTCCATTGAGAAAGCCAGGTCTTCCAGGGAAAAACTGAATGAACTCAATTCTGAACTGAATAGATTGAAAGCTGATCCTGTGTTAAATGTGGTTGAAATTGGGGAGGTGAAAGCTGCGATAAATGCTTTACAAGCTGAGTTTAATAAAGGGTCTATTATTAGAGCCAAGGCTGTGCACTTTCTAGAAAGTGAGAAACCATCGAGGTATTTCTTAAGACGTGAAAGTAATAGGGGGAAAAAGAAAATGATGAAATGTTTAAAATGTCACGAAAAAGTCTCTGTAAGTCATAATTCACAATCAGATATATCTAGTTGTGTTCATGAGTATTACCAGAAATTATACACAAAACAACATACTGATTCTGCTATTCAAGATGAATTCATTGATGCCTTGCCTGAATTGAGTGAGGGTGACAGTTCTTTTTGTGAAGGCTTTATGTCTAAGGATGAGTTGTATGATGCTTTAAAAGACATGCCACGTTATAAATCGCCGGGGTCTGACGGTCTTCCAGCTGAATTTTATATGCACTACTGGTCCGTTATTGGTGATATTTACACGCAAGTTGTTAACCATTGTTTTAGAGAGGGTCGTATGAGTGGTAGTCAAAGAGCTGGGATTATAACTCTAATATGTAAAGATCCAAATAATTCAGAATTTGTGAAAAATTGGAGACCCATCAGCTTATTGAATTGTGATTATAAGATCTTATCTAAGGCTCTTTGCAATCGTCTTAAAAAAGTGATAGAAACGATTGTACATCAGAACCAAACTTGCGGTGTTCCTGGGAGATCAATTCTTGATAACCTCCATCTATTACGAAACACGTATGATTATGTAGTACAGAAGGACTTAATGGCTTGTTTTATAAATTTGGACCAGGAAAAAGCCTTTGACCGTGTTGATTGGTCATTTTTGTTTAGATGCTTGGAACAATATAAGTTTGGTCCTGATTTTCGCAAATGGGTGCGGCTGCTGTACACTGATATTTCTAGCAGTGTATTGGTAAATAGCCATTTAACTGATAGTTTTAATCTAACTAGAGGCGTCCGTCAAGGATGTGGTATTTCACCGTTGTTGTATATAATGACTTTGGAACCTTTTATCACTGCTATTAGGAACTGTCAAGCTATTAAGGGTATTCAAATTCCAGGGACAAATAAACAAGTTAAAGACACAGCCTTTGCTGATGACGTAACCGTTATTGTTAGGCTGGGGGATAGATATGAACTGGCTTCTGGGGCCAGACTTAATGTAGACAAGAGTTCAGCTTTGCCTATTGGGAAATGGAATGAAACTAATGCACCTGTCCCTGGTTTTAAAGTTGTAAATAACGCCAAGATATGTGGTGTTTATTTTGGTGAGAATGATATTGATTTGAACTGCAATCATGTGATCAATAAGGTTCAAAAGAATGTTTCATGTTGGTCAGGAAGGTATCTGACCTTGAGAGGTAGAGGTATTCTAATCAATACGGTCGCATTAGCTGTATTATGGTACACCGTACAATGTGTATTACTCTCAAAACAATGTGTTACAAAGTCTATTCAAACTGTTTTTAAATTTTTGTGGGACGGGAAGCCTGAGGGCATAAAGAGAGAAGCGTTGTATAATAAGTATAACGAAGGGGGATTGAATATTCAAAATGTTGAGTGTAAAATGAAAACTTTTGCTGTGAGACATATTCTGCGATTAATTTATGACACTAAAGCTCAATGGAAATATTTTGCAATTTACTGGTTGGGTATTCCCCTGAGAAGTATACGTCCAGAATTTAGCAGGAATAATATCCCTCATAGTATGAAAGTTTCACCCTTTTACCAGTTTGCCTTGAATGCATGAAGAGAGTTCTATAACGGGCAATCTCTACCCCCGGTTATATATAATAGTAGATTCATATATAATATGTTTATTAGCAAAGTAGTTCTTGTACCACGAGCCATGTCGAGTTCGCCGACATTGGATTGGTCTATTATTTGGAGAAGAGTGTTTCACTGTTTTCTTGATAATAACTTGGTTAATTTTTCTTTTAAATTGGTGCACGGTATTTTACCCGTAAAAGAAAGATTACTTAGATTTAATATTTGTACGGATGATGTTTGTGTTTTTGTCCCCTTTCTGAAACACGAGAACATTTGTTTATTGAATGTAATATGATAAAACATGTTTTTCTGTACTTTGAAAGATTACTTTTGCAATATGGTGGGTTTGCACCTAATATGTGCGAGAAGCATTTGATACATAAGCTTTTTGGTGTAACAATGTCTAAATCGGAGAATGCTATGTATGTGTATCTAATTACAGTTTTTCAGTTTAGTGTGTGGTGTGCACGGAATGAAATGATTTTTCAAAATCAGATGGTATCCAAGACTTCTATCATTAACAAAGTGAAAGCTTGTATTAAGTCAAGGGCTGAGGTTGATTATATTCGTATGAGAAAATCGGAATTTAAGAAAACTTGGTGTCAAAATCATGCCATTTGTGTAATACAGAATTCAAAGATTTGTTTCCTAATTTGAAAGAATATTATGATCCCTTTTAAGGTGTTTTTGTGATATTGATTATTGACTTGGTAATTCAGCCCGATCAATGCTGTGATATAACTACTTTTATACAAGGCTGAAGAGAATGATACAAATGTGTACATATTACTGTGAATAAATTATTTTTTCATTTCAAAAGAAAAAAAAAGAAATAAAGAAAACTTTGTTTCAAGGGATCGGAAAACTTTCTTGAATTTCGGAAGACAAGCATTAGGCTTCCAATTGCCGGAAAACAGGTGTTTTGTTTTGTTTTGTTTTTTTCCCCATCCAAAAGTAAAGACCGACTGAAGTTTCCAACGTGTTTTAGTTCGTGTGCGAAAGTTGATTTTAAGATAAGCATTAAAACTAACATTAAAAAGTGAAAGCAAATGAAATATAAAAGAAACCGGGTTCGGCCCCGTAGCTCAGTTGGTTAGAACGCCCGTCTATATATAGTTGTATATTTAAAAGGGAACAGGCAGTTATTTGAGAAACGTTTTGTCAAACAGAATATGTTTGTAAATGTTTACAACGAAGATAAGTTGAAAACTAAGTTGCCGTAATTATGTTTAGCACATTCTGCATCTTTATCATCAAGTTACTTTATAGTTTACCATAACAAGAATGTAAAAGTATTTGTATTGCATAACTTAATTTGCGTGAAGCAAACTACGGAGTAATAATGAACTTGCGTTGGGCGATCGGGAATTCCCTAGTCTGTGATATGTATCTTTTGATCCACCTGATTCGCCGAATTGTATGCCTTGTATATGTCTTGAAAGTTTTGTGTATATGTTCGTATATTTGAATACACATTCTATTAACAAAAAAAGAGCTCCAGTCTAGTAAACTGGAGGTCGAGTGTTCGAATCCCTCTGGGGCCTCTTAATACAAATGCACTTTTGAAATACCAAAATGACCAGGCTTCGGTTCAGGGTGGTCATATGGTCCCGTTTGTTAGAATTTTCAGGAGATATACTTCGCTGTTGTTGGGAGTATGTGGGATTTCTACACTGCAAATTATATGTTTACGATTTTAACATTATTACAGTTTGGTCGTATGTGTATGTTTTACATCCATTTTACACCGTGAACACGTTCAGTCTGTAAACACTTATCTAAAAGCTTGTACTCGTGTTCAAACGCTGATTGTTTTCAAGCTGAAACAGTTTCCCAAACTGTGATCGGTGTTTGCGTTCAGGAAATGCAGTATATGCCCCGTAGTGTACAGGCGGCGTTTCGCCACAACCAAATAATGAAAACCGACTGGCGTTATCAAGGTGAACTAGTTTCAGAACGGAAATTTATTTTAAGAATGCATTAAATTATTAAAAACTGATAGTAAAATGAAGTATGAAAATTACCAGGTTCGGCCCCATAGCTCAGTTGGTTAGAGCGCCAGTCTAGTAAACTGGAGGTCGAGAGTTCGAATCTCTCTGGGGCCTTCAAACATCAAAATAATTTTTGAAAAACGTCGTCTTCGTCAAATTTTGTCACTCCGTCGACTGACGTGATGGTATTTCATTCCCAAGCGAAGTCATATCCCGATAAGTTCATCAGAAATGAAGAAAACTTTGTTTCAAGGCCTCGGAAAACTTTCTTGAATTTCGGAAGACAAGCATTAGGCTTTCAGTTGCTGGAAAACAGGTTTTATGTTTTGTTTAGTTTTTTCCCCATCCAAAAGTAAAGACCGACTGAAGTTTCCAACGTGTTTTAGTTCGTGTACGAAAGTTGATTTTAAGATAAGCATTAAAATTAACATTAAAAAGTGAAAGCAAAATGAAATATAAAAGAAACTGGGTTCGGCCCCATAGTTCAGTTGGTTAAAGCGCCCGTCTAGTAAACTTCTAATTTGTAACTCTGTACATTATGTAGATTTATGGCAGTCTCTCTTATCTGTGATTCTCTGTTTTAACGCCGGATTGCCATTACTCATATGAACTCTTATTGTTTTGACTGACGAAATATTATAAAGCCACTGTAAAACATGTCTGATGAATAAATATTATATCAAGAGAAAAAAAAGAGCCCCAGTCTAATAAACTGGAGGTCGAGTGTTCGAATCTCTCTTGGGCCTCGTAATATAAATGCACTTTTGAAATACCAAGATAATTAGGCTTCAGTTCAGGGTGGTCATATGGTCCCGTTTGTTAGAATTTTCCGGAGATACCCACTTCGCTAACATGTTGTTGAGAATATATGGGATTTCTACACTGCAAATTATATGTTTATGATTTGAAAATTGTTACAATTTGGTCGTATGTGTATGTTTTACATCCATTTTACACCGTCAACATGTTCAGGCTTTAAACACTTATCTAAAAGCTTGTCCTCGTGTTCAAACTCTGGTTATGTTCAAGCTGAAACAGTTTTCCAAACTGTGCTCCGTGTTTGCGCTCAGGAAATGCAGTATATGCCCCGTAGTGTACAGGCGTCGTTTCCTCACAACCAAATAATGAAAACCGACTGGCGTTATCATGGTGAACTAGTTTCAAAACGGAAATTTATTTTAAGAATGCATTAAATTATTTAAAACTTATAGGAAAATGAAATGGGAAAGTTACCTGGTTCGGCCCCATAGCTCAGTTGGTTAGAGCGCCAGTCTAGTAAACTGGAGGTCGAGAGTTCGAATCTCTCTGGGGCCTTCAAACACTAAAATAATTTTTAAATACCTAAAAAACGTCGTCTTCGTCAAATTCTGTCACTTCGACGACTGACATGATGGTATTTCATACCAAAGCGAAGTCATATCCCGATTAGTTCATCAGAAATAAAGAAAACTTTGTTTCAAGGGATCGGAAAACTTTTTTGAATTTCGGAAGACAAGCATTAGGCTTCCAATTGCCGGAAAACAGGTTTTTTGTTTTGTTTGGTTTTTTTTTCCATCCAAAAGTAAAGACCGACTGAAGTTTCCAACGTGTTTTAGTTCGTGTGCGAAAGTTGATTTTAAGATAAGCATTAAAACTAACATTAAAAAGTGAAAGCAAAATGAAATATAAAAGAAACCGGGTTCGGCCCCATAGCTCAGTTGGTTAGAACGCCCGTCAAAATATAGTTGTATATTTAAAAGGGAACAGACAGTTATTTGAGAAACGTTTTGTCAAACAGAATATGTTTGTAAATGTTGACAACGAAGATAAATTGAAAACTAAGTTTCCGTAATTATGTTTAGCACATTCTGCATCTTTATCATCAAGTTACTTTATAAATACCTAAAAAACGTCGAATAACAAGAATGTAAAAGTATTTGTATTACATAACTTTGCATGAAGCAAATTACGGAGTAATAATGAACTTGCGTTGGGCGATCGGGAATTCCCTAGTCTGTTATATATATCTTTTAATCCACCTGATTCGCCGAATTGTATGCCTTGTATATGTCTTCAAAGTTTTGTGTATATGTTCGTATATTTGAATACACATTCTATTAAAAAAAAGAGCTCCAGTCTAGTAAACTGGAGGTCGAGTGTTCGAATCTCTCTGGGGCCTCTTAATACAAATGCACTTTTGAAATACCAAAATGACCAGGCTTCGGTTCAGGGTGGTCATATGGTCCCGTTTGTTAGAATTTTCAGGAGATATACTTCGCTGTTGTTGGGAGTATGTGGGATTTCTACACTGCAAATTATATGTTTACGATTTTAACATTGTTACAGTTTGGTCGTATGTGTATGTTTTACATACATTTTACACCGTGAACACGTTCAGTCTGTAAACACTTATCTAAAAGCTTGTACTCGTGTTCAAACGCTGATTGTTTCAAGCTGAAACAGTTTCCCAAACTGTGATCGGTGTTTGCGTTCAGGAAATGCAGTATATGCCCCGTAGTGTACAGGCGGCGTTTCGCCACAACCAAATAATGAAAGCCGACTGGCGTTATCAAAGTGAACTAGTTTCAGAACGGAAATTTATTTTAAGAATGCATTAAATTATTAAAAACTGATAGTAAAATGAAGTGTGAAAATTACCAGGTTCAGCCCCATAGCTCAGTTGGTTAGAGCGCCAGTCTAGTAAACTGGAGGTCGAGAGTTCGAATCTCTCTGGGGCCTTCAAACACCAAAATAATTTTTTAAAAACGTCGTCTTCGTCAAATGTTGTCACTTCGTCGACTGACGTGATGGTATTTCATTCCCAAGCGAAGTCATATCCCGATAAGTTCATCAGAAATGAACAAAACTTTGTTTCAACGCCTCGGAAAACTTTCTTGAATTTCGGAAGACAGGCATTAGGCTTCCAATTTCTGGAAAACAGGTTTTATGTTTTGTTTAGTTTTTTTCCCATCCAAAAGTAAAGACCGACTGAAGTTTCCAACGTGTTTTAGTTCGTGTACGAAAGTTGATTTTAAGATAAGCATTAAAATTAACATTAAAAAGTGAAAGCAAAATGAAATATAAAAGAAACTGGGTTCGGCCCCATAGTTCAGTTGGTTAGAGCGCCAGTCTAGTAAACTTCTGATTTGTAACTCTGTAGATTATGTAGATTTATGGCAGTCTCTCTTATCTGTGATTCTCTGTTTTAACGGGGCCTCGTAATATAAATGCACTTTTGAAATACCAAGATAACCAGGCTTCGGTTCAGGGTGGTCATATGGTGCCGTTTGTTACAATTTTCCGGAGATACCCACTTCGCTAACATGTTGTTGGGAATGTATGGGATTTCTACACTGCAAATTATATGTTTACGATTTGAAAATTGTTACAATTTGGTCGTATGTGTATGTTTTACATCCATTTTACACCGTCAACATGTTCAGGCTTTAAACACTTATCTAAAAGCTTGTCCTCGTGTTCAAACTCTGGTTATGTTCAAGCTGAAACAGTTTTCCAAACTGTGCTCCGTGTTTGCGCTCAGGAAATGCACTATATGCCCCGTAGTGTACAGGCGTCGTTTCCTCACAACCAAATAATGAAAACCGACTGGCGTTATCATGGTGAACTAGTTTCAAAACGGAAATTTATTTTAAGAATGCATTAAATTATTTAAAACTTATAGGAAAATGAAATGGGAAAGTTACCTGGTTCGGCCCCATAGCTCAGTTGGTTAGAGCGCCAGTCTAGTAAACTGGAGGTCGAGAGTTCGAATCTCTCTGGGGCCTTCAAACACTAAAATAATTTTTAAATACCTAAAAAACGTCGTCTTCGTCAAATTCTGTCACTTCGACGACTGACATGATGGTATTTCATACCAAAGCGAAGTCATATCCCGATTAGTTCATCAGAAATAAAGAAAACTTTGTTTCAAGGGATCGGAAAACTTTTTTGAATTTCGGAAGACAAGCATTAGGCTTCCAATTGCCGAAAAACAGCTTTTTTGTTTTGTTTTGTTTTTTTTTCCATCCAAAAGTAAAGACCGACTGAAGTTTCCAACGTGTTTTAGTTCGTGTGCGAAAGTTGATTTTAAGATAAGCATTAAAACTAACATTAAAAAGTGAAAGCAAAATGAAATATAAAAGAAACCGGGTTCGGCCCCATAGCTCAGTTGGTTAGAACGCCCGTCAGAATATAGTTGTATATTTAAAAGGGAACAGACAGTTATTTGAGAAACGTTTTGTCAAACAGAATATGTTTGTAAATGTTGACAACGAAGATAAATTGAAAACTAAGTTTCCGTAATTATGTTTAGCACATTCTGCATCTTTATCATCAAGTTACTTTATAAATACCTAAAAAACGTCGAATAACAAGAATGTAAAAGTATTTGTATTACATAACTTTGCATGAAGCAAATTACGGAGTAATAATGAACTTGCGTTGGGCGATCGGGAATTCCCTAGTCTGTTATATATATCTTTTAATCCACCTGATTCGCCGAATTGTATGCCTTGTATATGTCTTCAAAGTTTTGTGTATATGTTCGTATATTTGAATACACATTCTATTAAAAAAAAGAGCTCCAGTCTAGTAAACTGGAGGTCGAGTGTTCGAATCTCTCTGGGGCCTCTTAATACAAATGCACTTTTGAAATACCAAAATGACCAGGCTTCGGTTCAGGGTGGTCATATGGTCCCGTTTGTTAGAATTTTCAGGAGATATACTTCGCTGTTGTTGGGAGTATGTGGGATTTCTACACTGCAAATTATATGTTTACGATTTTAACATTGTTACAGTTTGGTCGTATGTGTATGTTTTACATACATTTTACACCGTGAACACGTTCAGTCTGTAAACACTTATCTAAAAGCTTGTACTCGTGTTCAAACGCTGATTGTTTCAAGCTGAAACAGTTTCCCAAACTGTGATCGGTGTTTGCGTTCAGGAAATGCAGTATATGCCCCGTAGTGTACAGGCGGCGTTTCGCCACAACCAAATAATGAAAGCCGACTGGCGTTATCAAAGTGAACTAGTTTCAGAACGGAAATTTATTTTAAGAATGCATTAAATTATTAAAAACTGATAGTAAAATGAAGTGTGAAAATTACCAGGTTCGGCCCCATAGCTCAGTTGGTTAGAGCGCCAGTCTAGTAAACTGGAGGTCGAGAGTTCGAATCTCTCTGGGGCCTTCAAACACCAAAATAATTTTTTAAAAACGTCGTCTTCGTCAAATTTTGTCACTTCGTCGACTGACGTGATGGTATTTCATTCCCAAGCGAAGTCATATCCCGATAAGTTCATCAGAAATGAACAAAACTTTGTTTCAACGCCTCGGAAAACTTTCTTGAATTTCGGAAGGCAGGCATTAGGCTTCCAATTGCTGGAAAACAGGTTTTATGTTTTGTTTAGTTTTTTCCCATCCAAAAGTAAAGACCGACTGAAGTTCCCAACGTGTTTTAGTTCGTGTACGAAAGTTGATTTTAAGATAAGCATTAAAATTAACATTAAAAAGTGAAAGCAAAATGAAATATAAAAGAAACTGGGTTCGGCCCCATAGTTCAGTTGGTTAGAGCGCCAGTCTAGCAAACTTCTGATTTGTAACTCTGTAGATTATGTAGATTTTTGGCAGTCTCTCTTATCTGTGATTCTCTGTTTTAACGGGGCCTCGTAATATAAATGCACTTTTGAAATACCAAGATAACCAGGCTTCGGTTCAGGGTGGTCATATGGTGCCGTTTGTTACAATTTTCCGGAGATACCCACTTCGCTAACATGTTGTTGGGAATATATGGAATTTCTACACTGCAAATTATATGTTTACGATTTGAAAATTGTTTCGATTTGGTCGTATGTGTATGTTTTACATCCAATTTACACCGTGAACATGTTCAGGCTTTAAACACTTATCTAAAAGCTTGTATTCGTGTTCAAACTCTGGTTATGTTCAAGCTGAAACAGTTTTCCAAACTGTGCTCCGTGTTTGCGCTCAGGAAATGCAGTATATGCCCCGTAGTGTACAGGCGTCGTTTCCTCACAACCAAATAGTGAAAACCGACTGCCTTTATCATGGTGAACTAGTTTCAAAACGGAAATTTATTTTAAGAATGCATTAAATTATTAAAAACTTATAAGAAAATGAAATGCGAAAATTACCAGGTTCGGCCCCATAGCTCAGTTGGTTAGAGCGCCAGTTTAGTAAACTGGAGGTCGGAAGTTCGAATCTCTCTGGGGCCTTCAAACACCAAAATAATGTTTGAAATACTTAAAAAACGTCGTCTTCGTCAAATTCTGTCACTTCGACAACTGCCATGATGGTATTTCATACCAAAGCGAAGTCATATACCGATTAGTTCATCAGAAATGAAGAAAATTTTGTTTCAAGGGATCGGAAAACTTTCTTGAATTTCGGAAGACAAGCATTAGGCTTCCAATTGCTGGAAAATAGGTTTTTTGTTTTGTTTTGTTTTGTTTTGTTTTCATTCCATCCAAAAGTAAAGACCGACTGAAGTTCCCAACGTGTTTTAGTTCGTGTGCGAAAGTTGATTTTAATATAAGCATTAAAACTAACATTAAAAAGTGAAAGCAAAATGAAATATAAAATTTATTTTAAGAATGCATTAAATTATTAAAAACTTATAGGAAAATGAAATGCGAAAATTGCGCTCAGGAAATGCAGTATATGCCCCGTAGTGTACAGGCGTCGTTTCCTCACAACCAAATAGTGAAAACCGAAGGCTTTATCATGGTGAACTAGTTTCAGAACGGAAATTTATTTTAAGAATGCATTAAATTATTTAAAACTTATAGGAAAATGAAATACCAAAATTACCAGGTTCGGCCCCATAGCTCAGTTGGTTAGAGCGCCAGTCTAGTAAACTGGAGGTCGAGAGTTCGAATCTCTCTGGGGCCTTCAAACACTAAAATAATTTTTAAATACCTAAAAAACGTCGTCTTCGTCAAATTCTGTCACTTCGACGACTGACATGATGGTATTTCATACCAAAGCGAAGTCATATCCCGATTAGTTCATCAGAAATAAAGAAAACTTTGTTTCAGGGGATCGGAAAACTTTCTTGAATTTCGGAAGAGGAGCATTAGGCTTCCAATTGCCGGAAAACAGGTTTTTTGTTTTGTTTTGTTTTTTTTTCCTCCAAAAGTAAAGACCGACTGAAGTTTCCAACGTGTTTTAGTTCGTGTGCGAAGGTTGATTTTAAGATAAGCATTAAAACTAACATTAAAAAGTGAAAGCAAAATGAAATATAAAAGAAACCGGGTTCGGCCCCATAGCTCAGTTGGTTAGAACGCCCGTCTATATACAGTTGCATATTTAAAAGGGAACAGACAGTTATTTGAGAAACGTTTTGTCAAACAGAATATGTTTGTAAATGTTGACAACGAAGATAAATTGAAAACTAAGTTTCCGTAATTATGTTTAGCACATTCTGCATCTTTATCATCAAGTTACTTTATAGTTTACCATAACAAGAATGTAAAAGTATTTGTATTACATAACTTTGTATGAAGCAAATTATGGAGTAATAGTGAACTTGCGTTGGGCGATCGGGAATTCCCTAGTCTGTTATATATATCTTTTAATCCACCTGATTCGCCGAATTGTATGCCTTGTATATGTCTTCAAAGTTTTGTGTATATGTTCGTATATTTGAGTACACATTCTATTTTTAAAAAAAGAGCTCCAGTCTAGTAAACTGGAGGTCGAGTGTTCGAATCTCTCTGGGGCCTCTTAATACAAATGCACTTTTGAAATACCAAAATGACCAGGCTTCGGTTCAGGGTGGTCATATGGTCCCGTTTGTTAGAATTTTCAGGAGATATACTTCGCTGTTGTTGGGAGTATGTGGGATTTCTACACTGCAAATTATATGTTTACGATTTTAACATTGTTACAGTTTGGTCGTATGTGTATGTTTTACATACATTTTACACCGTGAACATGTTCAGTCTGTAAACACTTATCTAAAAGCTTGTACTCGTGTTCAAACGCTGATTGTTTCCAAGTTGAAACAGTTTCCCAAACTGTGATCGGTGTTTGCGTTCAGGAAATGCAGTATATGCCCCGTAGTGTACAGGCGGCGTTTCGCCACAACCAAATAATGAAAGCCGACTGGCGTTATCAAAGTGAACTAGTTTCAGAACGGAAATTTATTTTAAGAATGCATTAAATTATTAAAAAACTGATAGTAAAATGAAGTGTGAAAATTACCAGGTTCGGCCCCATAGCTCGAGTTGGTTAGAGCGCCAGTCTAACTGGAGGTCAGGGTTCAAGATCTCTCTGGAGACTCAAACACCAAAATAATTTTTAAAACGTCGTCTTCGTCAAATTTTGTCACTTCGTCGACTGACGTGATGGTATTTCATTCCCAAGCGAAGTCATATCCCGATAAGTTCATCGAAATGAAGAAAACTTTGTTTCAAGGGCTCGGAAAACGTTCTTGAATTTGGGAAGACAAGCATTGCTTCCAATTGCTGGAAAACAGGTTTTATGTTTAGTTTTTTTCACATCCAAAAGTAAAGACCCACTGAAGTTTCCAATGTGTTTTAGTTCGTGTACGAAAGTTCATTTTAAGGTAAGCATTAAAACTAACATTAAAAAGTGAAAGCAAAATGAAATGCGAAAGAAACCGGATTCGGCCCCATAGCTCAGTTGGTTAGAGCGCCAGTCTAGTAAACTTCTGATTTGTAACTCTGTAGATTATGTAGATTTTTGGCAGTCTCTTATCTGTGATTCTCTGTTTTTAACGGGGCTCGTAATACAAATACACTTTTGAAATACCAAACTGACCAGCCTTCGGTTCAGGGTGGTCATATGGTCCCGTTTGTTACAATTTTCAGGAGATACCCACTTCGCTCCCATGTTGTTGGGAATATGTGGGATTTCTACCCTGCAAATTATATGTTTATGATCTGAACATTGTTACAATTTGGCTGTATGTTTATGTTTTACATCCATTTTACACCATCAACATGTTCAGGCTTTAAACACTTATCTGAAAGCTTGTACTCTTGTTCAAACTCTGGTTATGTTCAAGCTGAAACAGTTTTCCAAACTGTGCTCCGTGTTTGCGCTCAGGAAATGCAGTATATGCCCCGTAGTGTACAGGCGTCGTTTCCTCACAACCAAATAGTGAAAACCGACTGGCTTTATCATGGTGAACTAGTTTCAGAACGGAAATTCATTTTAAGAATGCATTACATTATTAAAAACTTATAAGAAAATGAAATGCGAAAATTACCAGGTTCGGCCCCATAGCAAGGTTGGTTAGAGCGCCGGTTTAGTAAACTGGAGGTCGGAAGTTCGAATCTCTCTGGGGCCTTCAAACACCAAAATAATGTTTGAAATACCTAAAAAACGTCGTCTTCGTCAAATTCTGTCACTTCGACCACTGGCATGATGGTATTTCATACCAAAGCGAAGTCATATCCCGATTAGTTCATCAGAAATGAAGAAAACTTTGTTTCAAGGGATCGGAAAACTTTCTTGAATTTCGGAAGACAAGCATTAGGCTTCCAATTGCTGGAAAATAGGTTTTTTGTTTTGTTTTGTTTTCTTTCCATCCAAAAGTAAAGACCGACTGAAGTTTCCAACGTGTTTTAGTTCGTGTGCGAAAGTTGATTTTAATATAAGCATTAAAACTAACATTAAAAAGTGAAAGCAAAATGAAATATAAAATTTATTTTAAGAATGCATTAAATTATTAAAATCTTATAGGAAAATGAAATGCGAAAATTGCGAACAGGAATAGCAGTATATGCCCCGTAGTGTACAGGCGTCGTTTCCTCACCACCAAATAGTGAAAACCGACTGGCTTCATCATGGTGAACTAGTTTCAGAGCGGAAATTTATTGTAAGAATGCATTAAATTATTTAAAACTTATAGGAAAATGAAATGCCAAAATTACCAGGTTCGGCCCCATAGCTCAGTTGGTTAGAGCGCCAGTCTAGTAAACTGGAGGTCGAGAGTTCGAATCTCTCTGGGGCCTTCAAACACCAAAATAATTTTTAAATACCTAAAAAACGTCGTCTTCGTCAAATTCTGTCACTTCGACGACTGACATGATGGTATTTCATACCAAAGCGAAGTCATATCCCGATTAGTTCATCAGAAATGAAGAAAACTTTGTTTCAAGGGATCGGAAAACTTTCTTGAATTTCGGAAGACGAGCATTAGGCTTCCAATTGCTGGAAAATAGATTTTTTGTTTTGTTTTGTTTTTTTGCCCATCCAAAAGTAAAGACCGACTGAAGTTTCCAACGTGTTTTAGTTCGTGTGCGAAAGTTGATTTTAAGATAAGCATTAAAACTAACATTAAAATGTGAAAGCAAAATGAAATATAAAAGAAACCGGGTTCGGCCCCATAGCTCAGTTGGTTAGAACGCCCGTCTATATATAGTTGTATATTTAAAAGGGAACAGGCAGTTATTTGAGAAACGTTTTGTCAAACAGAATATGTTTGTAAATGTTGACAACGAAGATAAGTTGAAAACTAAGTTTCCGTAATTATGTTTAGCACATTCTGCATCTTTATCATCAAGGTACTTTATAGTTTACCATAACAAGAATGTAGAAGTATTTGTATTACATAACTTTGCATGAAGCAAATTACGGAGTAATAATGAACTTGCGTTGGGCGATCGGGAATTCCCTAGTCTGTGATATGTATCTTTTGATCCACCTGATTCGCCGAATTGTATGCCTTGTATATGTCTTGAAAGTTTTGTGTATATGTTCGTATATTTGAATACACATTCTATTAACAAAAAAAGAGCTCCAGTCTAGTAAACTGGAGGTCGAATGTTCGAATCCCTCTGGGGCCCCTTAATACAAATGCACTTTTGAAATACCAAAATGACCAGGCTTCGGTTCAGGGTGGTCATATGGTCCCGTTTGTTAGAATTTTCAGGAGATATACTTCGCTGTTGCTGGGAGTATGTGGGATTTCTACACTGCAAATTATATGTTTACGATTTTAACATTGTTACAGTTTGGTCGTATGTGTATGTTTTACATACATTTTACACCGTGAACATGTTCAGTCTGTAAACACTTATCTAAAAGCTTGTACTCGTGTTCAAACGCTGATTGTTTCCAAGTTGAAACAGTTTCCCAAACTGTGATCGGTGTTTGCGTTCAGGAAATGCAGTATATGCCCCGTAGTGTACAGGCGGCGTTTCGCCACAACCAAATAATGAAAGCCGACTGGCGTTATCAAAGTGAACTAGTTTCAAAACGGAAATTTATTTTAAGAATGCATTAAATTATTAAAAACTGATAGTAAAATGAAGTGTGAAAATTACCAGATTCGGCCCCATAGCTCAGTTGGTTAGAGCGCCAGTCTAGTAAACTGGAGGTCGAGAGTTCGAATCTCTCTGGGGCCTTCAAACACCAAAATAATTTTTAAATACCTAAAAAACGTCGTCTTCGTCAAATTCTGTCACTTCGACGACTGACATGTATCTAATCAATGTCTTGTTATTTAGTACATGGTATGCACGAAACGGTGTGGTGTTTCAAAGGAAAGATAGAACAGTTCAGTCTATTACTGCGGTCGCAAAGCAAACTATTAAAAGTAGAGCACATGTGGAGTTTATTAGGTTGGAAAGAGAAACCTTTCGCAGGATATGGTGCAGAAATAATGCAATTTGTAAGATACAACGGTCAAGACTTATCTTTTTGTTGTAGTCCATAGAGACTGATTGCAAACTTTGAAAGAACGAATTAAGACAGTCCAATTTTGTCTGTGATATTTATTATATTTTAAAGGACTGCACTGTGTAATGGTTCGAAAGTATGTATTTCCAATGTAATTGTACATATCTGTGAATAAATTCTTTATCTTTCAAAAGAAAAAAAAAAAAGGGTTCGGCCCCATAGCTCAGTTGGTTAGAGCGCCAGTCTAGTAAACTTCTGATTTGTAACTCTGTACATTTTGTAGATTTATGGCAGTCTCTCTTATCTGTGATTCTCTGTTAACCCACCGACAGTTGTGAATGTGGCGGCGGAGATCCATTGTAACGCTGGTGAGACAAATTCACCTAAAACAAAGAAGCAGAAAAAGAAGGAAAGAAAATCAAGCGCACCTGAACAGTCTGCTGCAGAGGGAAACAATACTGAGGATACTAGTGACGTGAGTGAGCTGGACTCGCAAATGGATTTAATTACGCCGGCACCCCAGCAGGGTGGTGATTCCGAGTTCCTTTTGAAGTTCAGAAGAAAGAAAACTTTTGCTTCGCGAGCAAGAGTGGCCGGTCATAAGCACAAGAACACTAAGTGAATAATGATCAGTTTCCTAACAAACCAAGAACAATGGATACAAACACTCTATTTACTTTACTAATTGTGATGACATTACATAGCTCCATTCGATTTGGAACCCTAAACGTGAATGGACTTAGAGATGAAAGTAAAAAAGCGCAAGTCAGAGACTTCGTGTTCAACAACGATATTGACATATTGTTTCTACAAGAGACACACTTTACGAACTATAATGATTCTAAGGGTCTGAATATACCGTGTGATTCTAGGTGGGCCTACGGCTCATCTAGAAGTTGTAGTGTGGGCATTTTAATTCGCTACACTCTAGATTACAACATTAGAAATGTTAAAAGATGCCCGAACGGTCGTTTTATTGTAATGAATATTGATATTAATAATACCCCGCTTAAACTGGTGTGTGTATATGCGCCAAATGGAGCCACAGAAAGGAAATTATTTATTAAAGATCTGGATAGATTAATAACTGGTAGTGAAATAATTGTACTTGGGGGCGATTTTAATTTTGTTGAAAATAATAATCTCGACAAATATGGAGGAAATGATAACGCTAGAAACGATGGCAAGGAAGAAATTGATGTTCTGAAATCTGATTTCCAGGTTTGTGATATTTATAGAAAATTGTACCCACAGAAAAAGATCTACACTTGGTCTCGGGGTCAAGTCTCTAGCAGATTGGATCGTTTTTATGTGTCAAATATTATGAGAAATTCTGTTTCACAGTCTGACGTAATACATGTTTCCTTCAGTGATCATTCTTGTGCTACTTATGATGTAAATTTTGATGATGTAATTTCGTGGGGCCCAAGCTACTGGAAATTGAATGTCTCGCTCTTGGGAGACGACGAGTTACTTGTTAAAATTCAAGATGTGTATGAAAATGTTTTTGTAGATAATGCAAGTGGTGACATTATTACACAATGGGATAACTTCAAAAGTAACTGCAAGAAGCAAATACGTGATTATGCTATCCGAAAGGCAGCTTTTAAAAAGCGCCACCTAATTAATTTGACTGAGGAATTGAACATATTAAAATCTGCCCCAATTATTAACAAAGAAGCTATAGAGACATGAATGCTTGTCATGAAGAGTCTAGAATGGGTTCAATTATAAGAGCTAGAGCTGTTCAGTTTGAACAAGGTGAAAAGCCTACAAGGTATTTTATTAGGAAAGAATCCACCAGGCCGAAGCGCAAACTAATTAAAAAGATGTCATGTCAGAAAGACCCATCTATGTTTCATGATTCACAGAAATCTATTTCTGAATGTATACGATCTTTTTATGAACAATTGTACACTGAGCAACAGACGGATGTCGAATGTCAAAATGATTTTATGTCAAGTTTGTCACAATTGAATGAACAGAGTAAAAACTGATGTGAATGTTCACTAACTGAAAGAGAATTATATTTAGCGTTAAGTAACATGTCAAAATACAAGTCACCAGGTTGCGACGGGTTACCGGCTGAATTTTATTTGCAGTATTGGTCTTTGTTAGGTAAAAAATTTACCGAAGTTGTCAATTATTGTTATGAAAAGGGCGTTTTGAGTCCAAGTCAGCGTTCTGGGCTAATAACTTTATTATGTAAAGATGCTAATAATCCGGAGTCCATAAAGAACTATAGACCTGTGAGTTTGCTGAACTGTGATTACAAAATTGTATCTAAAGCTCTTTGTAATCGTTTGAAGGAAGTCATTGAATTTATTGTTCACCAAAATCAAACCTGTGGAGTACCCGGTAGAAGTATTTTCGATAATATACATCTTCTGCGGAATACATATGACTATGTTGAGCAAAAGGATTTTGGAGCATGTTTTCTGAATTTGGACCAGGAGAAGGCCTTTGACCGAGTAGAGTGGTCTTTTCTTTTTAGATGTTTAGAACAATATGATTTTGGACATGACTTTTGCCGTTGGGTTAAATTATTATATACTGATATAACAAGTTCCGTTATTGTTAACGGTCATGTGACTGAAGCGTTTGGTTTATCAAGGGGTGTTAGACAGGGTTGTGCCTTGTCCCCTCTGTTGTATGTATGCTCACTGGAGCCATTTTTAGCGGCAGTAAGAGCCAGCGTTGAAATCAAAGATATACGTATACCAGGTACACGTAAAGAAGCCAAGGTGTCTGCCTTTGCAGACGATACAACAATTATACTGTCTGAGAGAGATTCGATTCCCCCTGTCGTTGACCTGTCAAAAAAGTATGGAAGGGCATCGGGAGCAGTGTTGAATTTGGGAAAGAGTACTGCATTACCGATAGGTAATTGGAACGAAAATTCGATTCCTGATTCCGGATTCAATGTGGTTAAAAATGCTAAGATTTGTGGCGTGTATTTCGGCAAAGATCAGGGGGGATTGAACTCCTCTCATGTTTTAAACAAAGTGAAAAAAAGAGTGTCCAATTGGACGGGAAGATATTTGACACTGAGGGGTAAATCTGTTTTAATTAACACGGTTGCACTTGCAATGCTCTGGTTCACGGCACAGTGTGTAATCTTACCTTAAAAATGTGTTAAACAATGTACCCAAGATGTTTTTAAGTTCTTGTGGGATGGAAAACCCGAAGGTGTAACTAGGAATGTTTTATATAACAAGTTTTCATGTGGTGGTTTAAATATTCAGAACATTGACTGTAAACTCAAAACATTTGCAGCAGTGAAACATGTTTTAAAGTTAATTTATGGATCAGTCGCCGACTGGAAATATTTCGCGATATATTGGATAGGATTATCCTTGAAGAATGTACGTCCAGAATATGCTAGACCAAATGTTCCGCATTCTGAGACCATGCCTGTGCTTTATAAATTTGTACTTGGCGCGTGGAGGGAATTTTATAGCGGACAGACCTTGCCTCAAACAATGTACAGATGTAAATATATATATAGCATCTTTGTAAATAGAACGGTGGAAGTGCCAAGAGTTATGCGAGCAGCGCCACAGTTGCTGTGGACAAATATACGGGATAATGTATTCCACATGTTTATGAATCACAATCTTGTTCATTTTAATTTTAAGTTAGTCCATGATATTTTACCGGTAAAAGAGCGTTTACTGCGTCGTAATGTGGCAACTGACGATAAATGTGTATTTTGCCCTGCCTCTGAAACTCAGAAACAACTTTTCATAGAATGTACCGTTATT
>JAVTVY010019582.1:0-74981 GCA_036873755.1 Hanleya hanleyi | reverse complement strand
CTTCTTCAACCCAAACGGTGATCATGAACTAGTGATGTCAGCCGATGGGTCTGTTTATAAGTGATGAGAGAAGAAGACAGCTGGAGCTCCTTGTCGGTTCTGTAAAGTAGTGCCACAGGGCTCTGACTGGATATAAAAACCTATTCTCCTCCAGCAGGCCGACGAAATCTGTCAGTGCTGGAATCTGGTACAGTCTTTGGACGCCTGGTCCCTGACGTGTGGAATCGTTCTTGATGACGAAATCCGGGATCGGATAAAAAGATCTGGTTGACCAGTCTGTCATCCATGTCAGGGAACTGAGTTCCACTGCGTAAAGCTCTGATTGTGGAGTGAAGGCTGTCAGGGAGCTGTCTTGTAGGACAGGGCCTAGACTACAGTTGACTGTACTGGCTCGAATGGTGGGCGCAAGAATGCCCTAGTACCACATCCAGGTCCCCTTGGGTGATAGTTGGCGTGTTCGGTGAGACTGTAAGGCGAAGACCATGGAAAGCCGAAATACTGGAATCTTGTCGATTCCGGAGGTCAACTTGACAACCCTGGATGATGCTGAGTGATACCCCTGTGTACTGCTTGGCTGAGATTCCCTGTCCTGATACAGATGCAGGAGGAAAAACAGCTGTTGCTGGAACAGAAACAGTGTTGGCCACAGGTCCTCTACTATAGTATATTCTCCGGGCTTGATGCGACTGTACAGTAAATAGTAGCTTGCTGCTGTCATTGTCTGTACAATTGGTCCTGGAGAAAAAACCCTGGTCTGCAAAGGAATTCTGGATCGTTAGCAGACGTGGGGGTTCGGCCGTTGCGGGTCCCGGTGCCTCCGTAGAAAAAGTGATCTTCCGGTTGTAGTACCCTGTAGGACTTGGAGGAAGCTGTCAGCGGTAACCCTGAAGTGATGTGAAACACATGGTGTTGTGACATGGTACTGCTGATACTGTGCTCCTAGGACCAGTGCTGATGTTTCTAGAAACAGAGACTGGGATCTTGCTCCCCCCCAAACTTGACGCAGCTGACGACCGTACTGAAACGTTCGTAATCAATGCTGATGTGTTGTGCAACCGCAACCGCAACCTCCAAGGGGGGACTGCCCTCTTAGCGCAGATATCCCTAAGGAAGATGATGCGTTGCTTGTCTGTCGTGGTATCCATGTGCCGACTATCTGTTGCTGGACTAATGGACCCCTCCAAGCTGTGAAGTCCGCATCGGTGAATGTGAACTTCTCTGTGCTCGGTTGAAACTGGATCCGGCATCGCCACACTGGAAGGGGGTGAAGATGTTCCGGGACGAACATCCTTAGATTGCTTGTTCTTGCCCTCAGGTACAGTTGTAGTTGAGAAACTGTAATGAGGAGTACCTGGAGCTAGCCAAAACTGTGCTAGGTCCCGGGTGAGTAGTACACTGTACTTCCATCCAACGGACCTCTGGGTCATGGCGTTGATGGTCTGGTTCCAGGTGCAGGTTCCATATGCCGGAAAACTGCTTGACGCTTGAATGTAGCCATTCTACATAATCCGTGGGGTCCCTGGAAACATCCCTGGACCGTCGTGATCATCGAGGAGAAACTCGAAAAACGCCCTCTGGAACGCCGAAGGTAACGACAACCGGGAGTCGGAGTCCAACTCCTGTCGAATATACTCAGTAGGTGTCCGGCTCCGTCGCCTGGTCCGGTCTCTACTGTCATCCTGCTGGATGCTGGAGTCCCAAGTCTGTTCCGGAGTCCGAATTTGCATTCCGGATTAGAGATGACTTGATCCCCGTGTCCTATTCCAGTGTCCAGGTCCGTGTTGACTTGGACTTGGAAGGAACCTCAGTCTGAAACTAGGCTTGCCCACTGTAGACTGGATGTCTCGCTCCCAAAGAAACGGGTTAAGTCGAGCCCGACTAACCGTTTTCTCCGAGATTAGATTCCCTTGATCACGATCTCGGGTGTAAATGGAGTCCGAGATTATCCGATGAAGAGTAGGATCCGGCTCTAGAAGACTGAGGATGATCGTCAGATGAAGTGTCGGGACTTGGAGTAGACCTCACGTAAGGACTGACTTCTTCGACGAAAACTTGACACAGAGTGACGCTGATCTTCTATATCATCAGGGTCGACCGTCTACAATCAGGTGAGTAAAGACTCGAAGCTTGGGAAGGATGAAAGGATGACTAGTGGTTTGAAGGTGAGGCTGAGAACCATCAATTCCGACTAACAAGGTTGCCCCTGCCCCGGTCGGAAGATTCCCTCTTTACCTTGGAACTGTCCTTTCTTGTAAGGGCGAACACTACTCTGAGCATCTAGCTTGGGTTGCCCGAGTTCTGACAGGAAAACCGTCCGTGGCGACCTCCTCTGTTAGAATTTGCCTTTGCCTTGTCTTTACCGGAAAGGCGTTGTGTCAGTGCCCCGATCATCCGTGATGTCTTGTCATCATTGACGATGGCCATGGCAGTCGGAAATAGCTCTGTCGAGTGGGTAACTTGACGCCAGTAGTTGTTGAGGTAGCTCTGTGTTGACGGAGTCCAAACCCTGACGTCAATCGGTATATGAAGTAACACTATGTTGGGTTACCATCATGTTCTGTACCACACAGACTTGTCTTGCTTGAAGTCCAACTGTCGGTGCCTTGGTACATCCCAGAAGTGCGTCTAAAACCCGGTCCAACTTCGGAGACTTGAAAGGTAAATGATCTCCATACAGGACGAAGGTCTTGTAAGGTCGGTCCGGCGAAGGAACCACTGCCACGGTAGGGAGCTGTGTTGCCGGAAGATGACTGTATTTCTTGACCAAGCTTGCCTTAGCAGGTACTCCAGTAGTAGAAGCCTGGTCTTTGGATCCAGATCCGGAAAGGCGATCCACGGGTCCCTGTTCATCTCTGGGCTTCCGTTTATCCCGATGCTCCGGACTACGGTGATGGTCGATAGATGTCCGTTCCTCGCCGTCCGTGCGCCGTGCGTGTTGACGGGAACCCGGGAACGGCTTCTATCTCGTCGGGTGTAAGGTCGCTCTGGAGTACGATCTCTATGGTAATAACTCCGGTAGTTTGGACTAGGTGAAGGGCTCCGACGTCTAGGACGGTCTCTCTCCCGATGACGGCGTTCAGGATAGAAATCTCGGCATTGTAACGGTGTACGACTCCGTCTACGAAATCTGCTTGCCGTTGTATCGGGTTGCGGTTCCGTTGTACGGGTCCGAGTTGTATCAGAGGCCGGCTCACGGCGCTCTGGATGAGTCCGTTCCTCATAGGTCCGTGCCTTCTTAGATGTGGACTCCCGGTAATCTGGATAAGTCCGTTCTCCACGAGTCTGTGACCTCTCAGATGTAGACTCTCGGCGTACTGGATAGGTCCGTGTCGTCTCCCGCTCCTGGGTACGGCTCTGAACTGTAGCTCCGTCCCGAGGTGCTCTGGTGTTGAAGTCCCGGCGCTCTGAATAGGGCCGTGACTTCTCGGAATCCCGGTGCTCCAAGTAGAACCGTGGCTTGTCAGACTCTCGGTGTTCCGCATACGGCCGTGACTTCTCGGAGCTGTGGTCTCGGCGAGCTGTATAAGGCCGTACTGTGCTGGTGCCGGGGTCCCGCTCTGGCGATGGAGTCCGTGGTCTTGGCTTCCGGACTGCCTTCTTCGCCGTGCCAGTCTGTGCCTCCGGGGTACGGCTCTTGGACGGGTCCCTGTCAGAAGACTTTTCTTCCTTGGGTCGTGGAGACTTGGATGAACGGGAGCTGTTATCCGAGGACTCTCCCTGACTTCTCCCATGAAGCCAAACTTGACTTGACTTTAATCTTCAGAGAAAGTTTCGGCCTTCGGGAATGCGGCTTGAATCCACCGCTGTACAACCGAAAATCTGGCGTAGACGAATAAAGCTGAAATCCCGGTATCGTTGTGATGAACGGCTGTGTTCCCGGGATCTTCATGCTGTAGTACGGTTCCGAGCTGTCTCCCGAACCGTGGTGTAGCATTCTGGCTAAGCCCGTCCTAAGTAATCCGTTAATCCGTACTGTGTAAGTCCGTGACTTCTATGTGCGGTTCCACGGTGCTCTGGATAAGTCCGTTCCCAATAGGTCCGTGATTTGCTTGCGCCGGGGTACGACTTCGAACTCTGGATCTGTCCATGTTATGGCCCAGAAGGTTCACCAGTAGCCGGGTCCGTGCATCGGTATCGGAGTATCGTGCATCGGTATCAGAGTACCGTCGATCTGTATAGTCTTGAATTCTCACGGTACCCCGGTAGTCCCTGTAGGCTCTTGGCTTGACGGGGTCTCGGAGTTCTGCATTGGGCCGTGATTTCTCAGAGCCATGGTCCCGTATGCTGATCTAAAGTCCGTGACCTCTTAGATGTGGACTCCCGGTGAGACGTAGACTCTCGGCGTACTGGATAAGTCCGTTCTTCATAGGTCCGTGTCGTTCCCTGTCTGGGGTACGGCTCCGGACTGTAGTCCCGCCTCTGGAAGGAACCTCTCTCTCCGATGGTCGGGTCCGAGGTGCTCTGGAGTCGGAGTCCCGGCGCTCTGTGGTGTCGAGGTCCCGTTCCGGCGATCGAATCCGTCTCTTAGACTTCCCTTGGTAGTCCCGGTCTGTGCTCCGGACTGTAGACTTGTCCACCGTTCCAGCCTGTAGCTCCAGGGTACGGCTCTTTGCCGGGTCCCGGCTCTTCACCAGGTCCCGGCTAGAAGACTTGTCTTTCTTGAGTTGCGGAGACTTGGATGAACGGGAACTGTTATCCGAGGTCTGCCCAGATCCGTGGTTGTAACGGCTCCGGTATAGAGTCCGTGACAGCATCTTCTCCGATGAACTTGAACTAGACCGTGTCTTGAGTCTGTAACTTGTTCATCGTCTTGAAATGTAGCTCCAGGGTACTGCTCTTCGCCGGTTCCCGGCTAGTAGACGTGTCCCTCTCAAAGACCTGTCTTTCTTGCCGTCTTGCTGGCGAACTTGAACTGGACCGTGGAGCCGTGTATCTTGTATCCGTGAAGGGTCTGTTCTGTTTCACGGGACTGTTGTGAAGATTCCACTGGCGCTGGTAGGAAAACTTCGTTTACAGCCAAGTCGTTGAAGAGGGCCTGAGTAGCTTGCTTCTCAGCTGGACACCTTGCCAGGTCAGTGGCCGCTCTCCGGAGTTGACTGCGTCGACCATAGGATAGCTATGCCAGGTCACGTCGTCCCAGTCTGCACATTCACGGCATGTCACTTGACTGTAACACACCTGTGCCCTGCACTTGAAACAAAGAAATGCAAGTCTTTAACTGGTTAAAACTGACGACATGATTCGTTTCTTTATTATTCTTTATAGTTGGGTGACTACGTTAGTTCGTAATGAACTGACGGGAGAAAAAAAATAACCCTAGGGTGCGTCTATAACAACCCAAAAGTTACTGTTTACAGGAGCTCTTTCAAAACACGTCTTGCTACCAAGACTGCAAAGGAAAAAGAGGAAGGGCATGCGCGGAGAGCACGCCACCTAGCGGACGATCGACGAGACGATCAGGGGAGATAATTTCTTTGCAGGAGATCTCCAAAATGGAGGAATATTGGCACTAGTGATAGCAGGTTGAGATTTGAGACACAAACATCGGTCAATTTGTCCTGTACATATTTCGTACACAAGCAAATAAGTCTGTTCTTCAGATTTTAACCTCTGTGACCCACGAAAATAGGTGAAGGTCAGTCCAGGGTGAACTTGACCTCATGGCACTCATAAGGTAACATTGACTGTGCCAAAGTTCCAGTATCTCACTGTTAATTATTGAGACTGCATGTACATATGATCAGCATTGATATCTTCATATTTCCCTCACACTTACGTGATGGGGTGCAGACAGAGTTCATATTGGGCCTCATTAATTGGTTGTCTCCCCTCAAGAGGTCGACTTTTCTTAACATAGTGGATGTAACCAATTTACTATCAGTGACGGGAAATAGTTCTGGAAATTAACACTTTTGCCTTGAACACCTCATCATGGGCTCTTGATCACATGACTGAGCAAGCACAGTAACCATGGTAACAAATCGAGTCTCCAATCAAACTTGGCCAGTGTATACCATACCTAATTTTGCTAATTCTCCAACCTCCAGAACATCTTTGTAGAATTTGTCATTGTAAGAGACTGGAAACACAACCTGGTTCAATCTCTTTAGCTGTTTTATGTTGTGAGGAGTTATATCCCCTAGCTCAGTTCTTCCCCTGTGAGAAACAAAATAACAGACATGTTTATATGTGATGTCATTAATATTAACACAATAATTGCCAACTGCTACAATTCGCAGGGAACAATTTTTAGTTCCCGTAAATATTACAGTGATCCCTCTAATAATTCAATCCCCTTATCATCACCAACATTGGAGACAATCCCCCTATCACCAACATTGGAGACAATCCCCCTATCACCAACATTGGAGACAATCCCCCTATCACCAACATTGGAGACAATCCCCCTATCACCAACATTGGAGACAATCCCCCTATCACCAACATTGGAGACAATCCCCCTATCACCAACATTGGAGACAATCCCCCTATCACCAACATTGGAGACAATCCCCCTATCACCAACATTGGAGACAATCCCCCTATCACCAACATTGGAGACAATCCCCCTATCACCAACATTGGAGACAAAATGTGATCAGCTGTTCTAATAAATCTGTTCACACTCTAAAAGCATTGAAATAACGGACAAATAATCAATGAATTATAAGCATGATTCTGAACTATTTTGTCAACTTTTTGTTCTAATAAATTGATCACCCCAATATTTCATGATGTGAACATGTGATTGAATTATTAGAGGGATTACACAAGCAATCAACTACCAATCATTACCACTCAGTAACTGGTTGGTGGAGAACTGATTGGTACTGATAGTGAGGGTCCCCTTGCGGTACCATTCAGTTTTCAACTGATCAGTACCAAATGGTAACCAACTGGGTACTGATTGGTCACCCATTGGATCCAATAAATTTTCTACTGATTGGAGTACCATGTAGTTACCAATCAGTTAGTGCTATGTTACCAACCCAATGTTCCACACTTGGTACCTACTGATAACAATGCAGTAACACTTAAGTAACTTGATTGGTTATGCTTCAGATAATGAATGGCTATCAACCAACTTCTGCTTACCTATCAGTATTGTTCAGTTGTCAAGTTGGTCACCAATCAGTAACTGAACAGTACCAGATGGTCACCAATCATTTGCACACATTTCATTTTTGGTATAACATATTGGTCACCAATCTGGGACTGACCAGTAGCCTTCAAGTCAGAACTGCATGGTACTGCACATTTGGGACCATGGTGGCTACCAATTGGTTACCAATCAGTTACCGGTAAGTAAATGGAAAGGACCTGTCATTTACTGCCACAAGGTAAATGCACTGTACTGTTCAGTCAGGACTTCACAGTATCAAGCTCCAACTTGCCATGTAGTACCATTAAGTTACCTAGGGGTTACCAACATGAAAGAGAATAGTACCCCGAGTGGTACAGAACTGAACGTTGAAAGTTAGCCTGTGTACCATATATCTTCCTACTTTTGCTATCAGCTGACATATGAGCTGGGATTGTTCAACATCCTGTCTGTATTTGCCAGACCCGCAACCAAGATGAGACAAAACACTTATCTACAACTACAGTACACAGTCACATTCCGCTCTAACACTAAACCTCTGACCAAGATTTAGGTACCAGTACTTCCAATGCCAAAGTTACATTGTATCATGCAGATAATAAAGACAAATCTGACCAGTGTGAAATTGGGCTTACATATCATCCAAATCATTAAATTTTAAACATTCAGTATACCAAACCTTACCATGCCCTGCCAACCGGTTAGAATTCACTGGCACTCCCACGATTTGACAAACTTCACCCCCTGAAGAATTTGCTAATAAAACAGGGGAGATGACTTAGGCAAGAGAATTCAGTATTTTCATAGACAAATACAGCATCCAGTTGTTTTTGCTGTCATTTGTTAAACAATACTAAGCTATCGGGCCATTCTATTCCTGGCATGCCGTCATTTTGATTCAACCATCATGGCCGGATACCCCAAATAACCATGAGTTTCCATGACGAAAGTGAAAAATCTTCACATATTTTCAGTATGTTCAGAAAACTGCTGCGTTTTGGCATTACCTTGCCTTTTCAGTTACTTATTTCAGTATTTATTAATGCTTTTATAGTAAATACATCTATAGAGGACAATGGGCAAGCCTATCTGCTAGTTATTCTATGGAAGAAGTCGGCTGTCACATCTGTCCCATCCCAAGTCAGTCTGTCTTCTCTCCTTCTTCACCAAGCCTGCGAACTATTCTCATTGGCTATTAGCATGATGGCATTAAGCACCCTCTATCAAGGAAGACCACTCATAACAAATGCCTGTAATAAAGCATGAGTGGTCTCCCCTGCACTATACCTGCTTATAGTCAATTATCATCTAAACTGATAAAGACAGTGGAAAAACCTATTCTCACACCTTTAATGCAGTATTGTGTGTTAAACAGGCAGGTACAGGATTCTGTATTACCAATAGTCTGCAAAATCAAAACTTTATTCTCCGTTTTCACTATGATGATCGTCTAAGTAATTCCACAGAAATCACAGGACATACACTTTACACATGCGCTGGAGTTTATTGACAGACAGTGGATATACATTGCATACATGTACATATGCCCATATATGCTAGTTTGGAACATGACTTCATAAAAGGTGCGGGACATCATCACACATGCGTCTATGTCAAAGGGCCGGATTTCATCACTTCACAGCTGGCAAGTGACACTCGAGTTGATCTACCTGTTGTGGATGGCAAGTAGCTGCGATCACGGTAAAATTTTCCGGACTAATTTTAAACGAAGGTGAGAATGGTTCTCCGTCAATATTACCGACTAGTAGAACTAAACATTAGCGTGAAGTGACAGAGGGGGATTGGCCGTTTCAAGATTATTTCTCTGTCATTTGGTGACATGAGTGAAATCGCACATATTCAAAACTTTAAGTGTTGATGCTTCCTTCAATACACAATTGTGGTGCTCATGTGCTCGAGTGCTCATTTTGTTTATCTACCCTATAACCGTGCTGGAGCTTGGCAGTGAAGTAAATTCAAATTATCAGCTGAAAGATCACGATTTCGGAGTCCATTTAGGTTGATTCATATGTTTTGTGTTATTCTCTCAAAAAAATCATGCTATAACAGCGCAAAGCTAAAAGATAAACTGTGCGCGATAATCCTATTTTATTATCGTTTTTGGAAAGAATGTGCTTTCGACATATATGTACGAGGGAGGCGAGTAGGCTAGCCACAACTGTTCTTATCAATAATGTGGTTGATAGTCACAGGCGACCAGCATGGATCTCCGCTCGCTATAATCTGCACCTTATGCATACTGATGCTCCTTACCTATTATTTTATGGAAGCCAAGGCCATCCTTAAAAATAAGTTTGTTGCGCGTAACCCGACCGACTGTCCAAAAATCCGCCGACTGGAAACTTTTTTCGCCGATTTTCCGACCGGTCATCTTTTTATTTTATTTTGCAATGTCAGAATTATCTCCCCTATCTCAACGTATGTAAAACGTTCGCCTAGCAAAAGCAAGCAGGATTTCACTCTCCAGTAGTCGCGATGTGAGCTTATGTCGCACGTTTTGAAGGCATATCCTCCATGGCCCAGTCCGTAGGGGAATGCAGTTTTCGTCGACCACGTGTATATGGCGGGAAGTTCCCCCTTCTGTTTTGTGTTTGGGTTTGGACGAGAGGACAATAAACACATCGAGAGGCAACAGCAACACAGGATGGGAAAAATATTTCAAAACGGTTGGTTATTAAAACCTGCCATATAGAGCTCTGTCGCGAATCGACTTGGAACGTAGACATGTTTAGGACTATCACCATGCACCACGTGGGTCCGTACACCGACAGATTCTGAGACTGACGATGTTACAACAACAACGATGTTTGGATTTCTACTTTTATCCGAGAAGACTTCAGTGTGCCTAAATGCAGAAAATCTATACTGCTTTGTTGTTTAACGGAAACTTTATAACCGTCTATGTCGATAAAGCCATGGATATAGTGTCGGTGGCTTCAGCGGTCTTGACAAATTAGATGGTGCCGTCAGCTTAATTTTGACGTTCCGATGTCGGCATCAAATACGCTTGTCAGAATTCCACCTCGGACTAAATTCCACGAAAAGACACAGGTTAGAAACTTAGTATTTGCCTCATTGTTGTCAGTAAATTAAATTACGATGTATTTCTAATCTGAATAAAGGAAGTACCTAAGTATTCAATAAAAGCACACCATAAATTTGCGACGAGGAAGGGCAGTAATGATGTTAATGATTAATTTGAGGTAATTTTCTCAACTCCAAATGGTATAATGAACAACCTTCTGTATAACACTGAGAGGATTTTTTTCTTTCCTGTCACAATTTTGGCAAAAGTTTGTCTGGTAGTGGTATATTTTTTATTTTTTTTGACCAGCTAGTCACTAGTCATTGTCAAGTCATTGTCAAGAATGTGTTCAAGGATGTCGATGTCTTCTAAGAAATAAAACAGGTACACAAGCCTGAATTTAAGAATATCTGGCTTTATACCTTGAAGATAACTAGTTTTCTATACTGAAATAATTTTGCTGCCAGACAAAAAGAATATTTCAAATGACCTGCTTAGTATCTGAACTAAATCACACTACCTCTTCCAGCCTCCCCAAAAGGAAAACCTGATCTAAAAAAAAAAAAAAAAAATTACCTACCTACCGACCCAACTTCCTGAGGTAGGGTCGGGTTACAGCCAACAAACATATTTTTAAGGATGGCCCAATTCCTTCACCTCCACGCATGTCGCTTTTATTATTCCCAGCGCTGGTGATTAGCTGTTCACTATCCATCTTCACAGTGACCCCCACCTCCCCCATATACGGTAGACGCCCAGATGGAGAAAAACCATCTATGAAATGATGTGATATCTGGTGGTCGTATTTCATAGATGGAGGGTGAAGTTATAGTAAAACGGCGAGTTTTAAACGCTGTTTCCCTCACCTGACAAGGGGAGCTTTTTATGCTAAAATTTCGGCCCGAGCAACCGAGTTTAGCAACTTACTAATACTATATCTACATAGATTCATATCCTATCTATCACCAACGTTTATTTGGGTCGTCGGGAGAAGCGCACTGGAACCATGAATGAATCTGGAAATTGCAAGATTATTCTCATGCACGTAGTTTACGGGTAACGAAATAACAGCTTCTGCTATGATTCCAGTGCACTTGTGAGCTGCAACATCCGATCATGTGGCGAGGAAGTGTGATGATGACTTAGGGGCTCAAATGAGAGTCATGTGACCTTCATTTAAATGTATCGTGTACGCATGCTCGTTGACTGAGTTTAGCCAGAAATCATTCAGGTATTAACTGAGACGACTGAAAGAAAATGGTGTGTGTGAATTTATGCCACAAAATCAATTATATTCTCCAGAATGAGTGAGTGAATAGGATTTTAATGTCGCTTTCAACATTATTTCAGTCATATCGCGACGAGTGAGTGAGTGAGTAAATAGGATATGTCGCTTTCAACATGACAGTGATATCACGTTCAACAAACTAAGCATCACCCAGCCAAGTTGCGTTCCTGCTACTTCAACGAATTAACCTTTGAAGACACAGACAGGACGTTTACATGGTGCAATAAAGACAAGTGATATTTAAGAAATAATGTTTTCATAGGCGTGCTCAATGGTTATTTTGTGCACAGTTAGTTTGGGAAAGTTTATATTTTAGGCCAAGGGCGAAGCCTCGAATCGGAATACCTGAGATAGGATATGGATCTGTGGAGATAGTCAATTGCTAAACTCGTTTGCTCATGCCATATTTTTAGCGTAAAAAGCTCCCCGCATCAGGCAAGGGGAGCAGGCTTTTACTATAACTTTGCCCTTCATCTATAAAATACGACCATCAGATATCACATCATTTCATGGGTGGTTGTGTCCATCTAGGTAGACGCCATGTTGCATGTCTGTCCAAGTGCGCATGCATACTGGCCCAAAAATACACAATATGGCGTCTACCGTAATACAGGTTAGGTTGAATACTTCAAATGGTGTACAATACCTAAGCTGGGGTACAGTACCTCATTTGAGGTACCCCAACTGAGAGGTATACGCCTATATGATTTTCACTACCATTGACTACATAGTTGGCTTTACTGTCTTGGTCATTTTTCAACAAAGTATATCATTATACAGACAGACTACACATTTGAATCAATCACTTTGAAATTTTCAGAATGATAAATCTCTTTAATTTAAATATTTAATCTCTCTAGCACTCAAAGACTGCATATGCTTTTATGTTGTGGACATGTGTAAATGTCAAGGATGTAGATGTAGTGACTATAAGTTAACAAATTGAATTCAAATGTCCGACACATCACACATTCTGCTAGCATGGCAGTGTCGAAAATAATAGTCAGAGAACTGTTTCTAGCAGTACGCGTCATTTTTTTTCCATAAAAATTCATTTAGTGAGCTACTTACTACAGTTATATCCCTGCAATTTGCACGAGACCAGTAGATAGAAGAATGCCACAATATACAGTCTGAATTTATGTGATATCTCTAAACATGTATATTCAACACATTTTTCTATGTTAAACAATTAGACAATGAAATTAAAATGTGTAGTTTGTCTGCTTAATGATAATAATTTGCTGAAAAATGACCAAGATGATCCATGTCCTCCATGGTTTGAACAGATGTGTGAATTTAAGCATAAATATGTGAGAACTGAAATTGATATGGCACTATACCTCAATTGGGGTTTAGCAGTACCCCAACTTAGGCATAGTACCCCATATGAGGTACTCAACCTAACCTGTAATATGGGCGAGGGCGAGGTCGGGGCCGCTGTAAAAACGGTTCATGTACATCTAATCACCAGCGCTGGGAACTTTCAACTTTACTAAAGCAACAAGCATGGAGAAGGAATTAGCTTCCAGAAAATAACCAGTAAGGAGCATCAGTGTGAATTTATTCATATGGTAGGGCCTGGGTTATAGCGAATGGAGATCCATACCTAACTCGTCACCTGTGACTACCATTATCAACCGCAGGCATTACTGATAGGAACAGTTGTGGCTAGCGAGTAGGCATGAATCTTTATAGCTGCTCTCCACTCACTCCTCCCACACCCAGTGATATTATGAAGTTATGTGACAAGTCATTTTCTGCTACTCTCCTTTACGAGGGATATTTCCGCTGTCAGGCCGCAATGCCCAACATTACCGCAATCACTCGCTGCCAAGGAGAGTTGAACGTGGAAACAACTTCGATATCAAATGGACTTGAACGGACAGTAAAACGCGACAAATAAATACATAAACATTAACAGATTTTGTAACTTATGGCAAATACATTGATCAATTCATATTTTGAAACAGATCTAACGCTGTCTACCTGGTCATTTCTCTTATTTTTGACCCTCTTAATCACTCCGCGTGTTTTCCTTCCCGCCCGTCTCCCGGAAGTGAGGAAGTTTGTATTTGCGCATGGGCAACCGGTGAGAAGTCACATGATACCAAAGGCTTCAGAATGGTAAGTCACAGGTGAACTTGTCTCCAGAAAACATAATAATTCAGTGTTTTAATATGATATGTTCCTAAATTATATCAGTCCACAATCTGCAAGGTTCATTGAGTAGTGATTTGGCGTCGTTTAGGCTAAGTGAATGTCCTGAAATATTCGTTTGCGAGTGCTGATCAGTGGAACCTGTCACATGCACATGACATCCCCCCCCCCCTCCCCACCACTTCATCACTGCAGTGACCCTAGCACTATAATGACCCCATCCCACCCACGACCCCCCACCCACATACTTTAGTTGGGTTCTGAAATAGTTGGGTCAAATCAATACTTAAATGATAGCATGATATATTACTTTAAACTGATGCATTTGGTCGGTATACCATTACCAGTGCCAGTAGTAAAATAAAGAAATTTCCAATATTAAGGTAAATAATTTGGTGGAGTGTCGCTATAATTGGGAAGTTTGTCATGTAAGGATCTTCAAACCGGGAACATCGTGTGCAATACAGCTTGTCGGGTAGCTTTTCCAGGTTTAACATGGTTCCCTACATGTAGTCACCTATTGTGTTTTCCTTACATGACGAATATGCCCTATAATCACTCATCTGACAGCCAATGTAACGGTCCTTCATTTAACACTTTGAGGAGTTTCTATGCTGATCTGCGCAGGCATTACATGAGAAACAAATTCTTGAATAAATTTGTAGGCCTATACCACTGCATAACAAATCTCCTTCTTCATTCGCATAGTCTGTATTCTCCCAATATTATACCTTGTCTCGTGAGACAAGAACCAAGGATGATTCTAATAACTTCTCTCGTGAGACAAGAACCAAGGATGATTCTAATAACTTCTCTCGTGAGACAAGAACCAAGGATGATTCTAATAACTTTTGCACAGTGCTGGGATTGGCTGTGCATGACCTAACCTTTCCTAGACTGGTAATTTATAATAAAAACTAGGTATTATTAATACAGGTGGGTTATGAAAAGCAGAGTATTAATTAACACAGACCTTTGCAAGACACTGAGCTCTTAAATCATAATTCTAGCCTACTTGCCTTGAAAATCTAATTGAGGAGAGCAGATGTGAACTTTTTCTCGGGGCAAGGCATGTCTGACATAAGGAAGACCAGTCATGTTATTAGAAGTTCCATATTACATTTGTGACATTATGACCCCTCCGATAGGAATTAAGAGCCAGGCAATGTGTCCTATACGTGTCCTCTTGTTTTGACTTAAAAGAGACTCCCCCATGTCATTAGAGTCCTGACATCAAACGAATGTCCTCCAGCTTGGGCTCAGCATAAACTTGGTTTACACTGAAACATAAGGACATTCCACGAAGACTGCAAACCAGTTTCCCTCATCTGTTCGTTGGCTGTTATTGTTAACAGACTGTTTAGTGTTAAAATATTAGTGTCACAGAGCATGTTTTCGTGTAGGGGTGGTCACATAGTAGGCTATACAGATGTGAGATCTGCATATGAAGGATTAGTTGAAATGTACAATGTATCTAAAGCCCGGCACACATGAGAACTATCAGCTGAGCTAACGGCCTCAATTGCCTGTCAGCTCAGGGGCTAGCTCTCATGTGCGGGCAGTTTTTGGTGAGTTTTTGGCCTCGCGAGGCCAGGAGAGGCCAAATCCTCAGCGTGTGCGGCGAACGCAAACCTACAGCTCAGCAGTTTTATTGGACCATTCAATGAATTGCATCTTATTTTTGCGCGATTCATACGCACGACTCTTAAAAATGGTCTTAAAGAAGACGTTATGCAGGAACTGAAATCAATTTCGTGACGCTTTTGCTCACCGTGTGCGCTTAAACCACACGAGAGCTAGCCCCTGAGCTGACCGGCAATTGAGGCCGTTACCTCAGCTGATAGCTCTCGTGTGCGCCGGGCTTTATCCTACTGGGATCCAGGCAAGACTTGCAGTTGGAGCACTCATTTAGTCATTGTTAACCTTGATGGGGGGGGGGACTTTTCAACCACAGCCTACATTTACTGCCATTGCCAGTTGATGCTCTCTCACCAACTAGCAGTGTCTGCTTCAATAAGTTTACAATAACGTATCATCAGAAATTATGTATCCGGTATTCAATTCTAGACTTCATCCTTATCTTTAAAAAATCCCCGGTCTTGAACGGGAGAAATATGTCTCAGATATTCTTGCAAATTCTAGTGATTGAAATACAGATGTTTTGACATCACAATCAGATTTGGTACATAATGTGCATGCAGATAGAGGTTTGATATTAAATATTTTCACAGGAACATGCAAATCTATTTGGTGGGGAATATTGTGAATCGAATTGTTTATTTCTTTACCTAAATACATGAAATACATGTAAAAAGGTGAAATTTGAAAATATGGTACATGTAATTGGCATTTTGATGGGCGGGCTACAGTTACATGTACATACCCTATACTGTACATGCACTTCACAATATCTTATCAATCATACCAATGAAATTCTGAAGAACACCTAATGCCATGCAGTGTCCTAGTGAATATGTAGGGTCAACTGCCTGTGTATCTAGCCTCTCCTGATCAACTCTGCCATCTGTCCACAATATGTTTACATAGTCTATCTACATGTGTTCCCCAGTTTATTGTGAGACCTGTGCTCTCAACATGTTACAGTGTACATCCAGAGGCTCACTATCACTTAATAATAGGGTTGAAAATTAAATAGAAAAATATCTGCCTAAGTTTTACCACATAGTAGAACTTCAAAAACTTAGTAAAATTGAGCGACAACCTCTGTAAGCACTTAGGTCAGTCATATCAATTGATCAACTATCATAGTTACCATTACTGATTGGCACAGCTCAAAAGGTGAAGAGACACGGATGCTAACACTAATTCATACGGAACTAATCACCAAGTTTGTCATTGAAAAGTAAATGTACGTACGCCACAACTGATATCCTGCCATTACCAAACACTGTTTGTTGCTAGAATCGTGTTGATAAACTGAGCGTTGTCCCCAGGAATATGGTAAGTCACTACTGACTCTCTCAATATCTTTACAATTTATATACCAGTATCACACTTTGATTTTCTGTTAACATTTCCTCATAGTCTTTATCTACATGGAAAGTGCTACTTGAAATGAGGCTGTTAGCCAGAGGGGTGCTCAGGTGTCTATTCGGCACTCTGTTTTGAATTTCAGCCCCCAAACTTTAGCAGATTGAACATGAAAGAGATAGGAAGCGGACACCCTGTTGTCCGGAAATTCTCCAAGAAAAAAAAGAGAGGACATTTTGGCACCCTGATTTCACTTCCTGACTATTAAACACTATGCTTGAAATCACTGTTTTAAAGAAAATTGAAGTTCCTCAACTATTAAAGGAGAACTCGTCTGAACGCATTTTCCTGTCTACATGTTTTTCGTTATATTTTCTTTGTGAAGTGACCTGTTTTATGGCAAAAATTCATTTTATGTTGGAAATAGAGTGATTTTTATTTCACGTTAACCAACTATAGGGCACCGCCATTAGATACATCAGAGTTGAGGTAAAATTATGTCAGAATTGAGACAGAATGACGTTCATGTTGAGTAGAAGTAATGTTAGCGTTGTGGCGAAGAATCAATCTGATTAAAACTCAGACTTAATAACCGCTCCTCTATCTGACATGTCGCTAATTAAGATCTGGGACAGTCCCTATAACAAATCCGTCAGATGAACTCCGAATCAAATAGTTTCCGGGTCAAATAGTCGCCCAATGAGACGCCTCGTAGTATAGCATGTCAGCTCATCTACTGTCTGTCTCACATTACACTACGGCGAGGTTTTCGTGAATTTATCAGTTAATATAACACATTAGCTGTCGAAACTCACCATATATTCCAAACTCTTTCTGTGCAATTATTTGCCATCAAAAATATTTCCCTGGCATTAGAAATTATTTAAAAAATCTTCAAAGTTTATATCGTCTGAGCAACTGGCTGTTGAAAACACGATCATGCCGACAACCGGGAAAGTCTATTTTCGCCCAAAAGCGTCGGAGAGTAGGGAGATAATTCTTTCTTCTGCTTTCACTGTAAATATGCGGGATGAGTTACTTCAGAGAGTGCAGTTCCTCTCCTGTGGGTGAAAATGAACTTGTTCGGTTGGTCTCACAGCGAAGATTTTTTTAACAATTTGTCAGTGTTGCGATGCAGTTATGAACTGATTTTATGAAACAAAATAACCGCACCTATATATCCAGCAGTGCAATAAATATCCCTTGATCTTCTCACCTGGTCTGTCATTGAAGAGAGCAACGGAGAGCAAATGATAATCTTTTTTTTATCGCTCATGGACTGGAGTTGAGAGCAAGAACTTCGTCAGCCGCCTGGGTTTTATCTGCGCCTGGTCCGTACACTCGGCAACATAAAGATTTCCCGTAGCCGGTAAGAAGAACGGCTATACAGTGTCTTCTACGTAGCATGCACGAAAGCATCTGCAGTTCCTCCTGCTTTAATGCAGGCACGTCAAATTCATGGCACACCATATTTTCGATCTCGCCCTTGAACTTCACCGCCACTCAAAATAGGCACCTCTTCGCCTGTCGAAGTTGAACTGTGATTGGTCGCCAGTCTGACATGCGCGACAGATTTAAGATAGGGACTGTCCCAGATCTTAATTAGCGACATGTGCGACAGAGGAGCGGTTTATTAAGTCTGAGTTTTAATCAGATTGGGCGAAGAATGTGTGACGATACCAATGACGTCGCCTCTGTTACGTCGCATGGAAAAAGAAAAACGTCACTGCCCACAGAGCCACGCTTTCGTGTACAAATATGATGGCGCTCTACAGCCACGCTTTGCAAACTAAATGTTATCCAACGAATGGATTATTTCTGTGAAACACATTATTTCCCAGAGCGTTTGTTTGGTGCAAATTCCTGAAGAAAAATGACGTTGACTTCTCATTTAACATAGTTTTATTGACAGGAGAGTACACACATACAATTAACTTGACTGACATATTCTGAACATGCTTATTTTCAGGCTGGTGGAATGGATAAAGCAAGCAAACTGCCCCGAGTACGGGATGCAGAGAAAGAATCTCTCTATGGTTTTGTGTATGCTGTCTCGGGACCCGGTGAGATTGACTCTTCATTTCGATATAATTTGTAAACATGTATGGTAAATGGAAATGCTCAAACATGAATGCTGTCTAATTCTTCAAGGTTCATAGTAGTTTCTGACATAAGAACATTATTACATCCAATCATTATACATATACCGGTATTCAATTTGGTATTTGATATGGGTCAGGGAGACATTACATTATACACCCACAGAAACTACATGAATACTTGACAATCGTACATGTTTATTATTGAGTATGACCTGTATTATTCATGGCTCTGTTCCTACATTATGTCTTCTATTTTTAGTTTATTGAATTGTCTGGGCATTAAATTAATTTTATCATCTGAGGTATTAATTTTACCCACATGTAAATCATTAAAATAAACATTTGCTGGACATTAAAAAAAGACATGGAGATGATTAGCCTAGGCCCATGACTATGTTATGTTTTGTTTCGCATCATGTTCATTGTAAGTTAATAACTTTGTTCTAATAATTGGTCATTTCATTCAACCCCCGTTTGACATAAGATTATGTATGTATATTATTACAGTGGTGACAGCACAGTATATGGCCGGGTCTGCTATGTACGAGTTGGTGCGTGTGGGTCACTCGGAGCTGGTAGGGGAGATCATCAGGCTAGAGGGAGATATGGCCACTATACAAGTATATGAAGACACATGTATCCCTTTGCCTCCTGTATTGCCCACAGTTGTGTGGGCATGTATGACTGTCCAAGTACACCCACATTATGCCTATCATATTTTCTTCAATTGACAACCCAGTGTGACAGATTTGCATAGTTTAGTGTTCTAGTAGTAGTTTGACTCTAGAAAAAACACAAATGTACATGACAAGATGTATTTTTGCTCCTTCAGAAGCACGCATCAGTGATGCTTCTGGTGGAGTCTTTATTATTCAGTCTTTATTTTGTGCATTATTCATGAGTATACGTCATGCCTCTCGAACCACCTGACCTACTCATACGACCAATCAAAAGGCCAGTATTTTACTTCCAGCTCAATTACTACGCGATGATAGGATAACATGCAGAGCTTGCATGTTCGTGCCAAATAAAGAATTCAAATTTTAGCCATGTGCCACACACAGAACTATGATTTAGGAAGGGCCATCAAAACTCAAAACTTTTCAGCGACAGCATCTACCAAACATGCCAAAGAGTCATTGCTGTGTGCACCCTAGGGTCACTGAACACTCCAGGTCTTGGAAATAATTAAGGGCCTCTGCTCAGACAGCTTGTCATAAGACATGTAAGAGGTGAACCTGTGGGGTTTCCAGGTGTAAAAAGGAATGGGCCACGGTTGTGAAAAGAAATAGGACCCAAACCTCATGATATGACTGATGTATTGTTATATCAGCGTCACTAGTATAGGGCCTCATTGTCACCTCGGTAACAGTGGACAAGATGGTGAATGGTAGTTATTTGCATGAGGTTAACCATATTGAAATATTGAACGCCCTTTTCCATATTTTGTCTCATTTACAGATTTTGACTATCCATACAACAGTGTACAGGGAGTTACTGTCTTGATCATGAACTTTTGAGATTTATTTTAATAATCCATGTATATGTTATCATCTTTGAAATTTCCTCCAATTCAACACAATGTTGCAAATTATGATCCTTTACTCTGTGCAAGCTGGTGTCACAGTTGGAGACCCTGTGTTACGAACGGGAAAGCCACTATCTGTGGAACTAGGTCCAGGAATTATGGGTAGTATTTTTGATGGTAAGTTATTGGGCCAGCGGAGTTTCATTGTATCAAGTCAGAATAAATAATTATCATATATTTGATGATCCAAACAGATTTTTATACTAACAATTTTGGTAACCATACCAAAAAAAAACAAACAGTATTTCATACTTCACTTGGCAGAAGAATTTTATTTAGTGAAACATGCTGTTGACCTACATATATTTTGTTAGCTCTATCAGCTGATGTTGAACAGTCACATAGGAAATAGTTGTCTGGTCGGATAAAATTCTGGTATTCTGATACATACACACTTTAGCAGACTTTTTCACAAATGAAAACCTGATATAACATTTGTCCAGATAACTGAATTCTTGTCGCTAAATGCTTGTTGTGTGTGGTTACAATTCTATATATGAATTTCTCCAGGTATTCAGCGACCATTGGCAGAGATCAATATGATCACACAAAGTATCTACATTCCTAAAGGTATCAACACACCTGCCTTGGACAGAAATAAACAATGGGATTTTCAGCCAATCTCTGTCAAGGTAAACAATTTGAAATATACTTAAAAGATGGAAGGGAAGTAAATAGTATATTGCACCAGCCCTCGCAATTAGCCACGGCAAACGGCATTTGCCGTGGTAAATGCTGGGGTAAAATCACTTCGCGACGGCAGTTTTTTGCTGTGGGTCGTAAAGTGATGTTGTTGTTGTTGTCAGTAAACAACATACGGTCGATGGTAAAATACGTCTCCTTGAACTGGCTTTTCTTGCTAATAAATTTGGTTTTAATAAACGAGACAGCTACTGGTGCTGTGGTTGTTTGATTGCATAATTTGGAGACGTCGGTTGGCAAAATGCACTTTTCCAAGAACTGACAGATAGCCGATCATTCCCGATCTGGAAAGCACAGATCTTCAATTGGATGTCTGTCACTCTCCAGCATGCAGGTCATTTCTCCGCTGGCGTTTCTTCGTTGTCGCAATAGCACAGGCGATCGCATATGAGGAGAGTGCTCTAGGGAATGGTGAGGGTTACGATGAAGGGGATTTCACGTACAGTTAGGATTATGTATTATTGTATTATGAATGGCACGGCAACCTGAAATAGTGAACTGAGTAGTAATCTTAAATGAATTAATTACAGCTGGCACTAAATATCTTATATACTCCATGTTTTCATACATTACCCGGAATATAAATTTGCCCGACATTTGGGGTTACCGTACTCCGCGTAAGCCCCTACAATTACCATTCTCCTGCACAGCGGTATTTGAAAGTTTTGACAGTGACAATTTGTTTTGCTTTGCCATCGTACGAGAGCATGACGATGCTGACGAAATGGTGAAATGTAAAATTTGAGGTTGTCGTGCATAAAGCCTGAACTGGCGGACGATGGTGGAAACTGTGCTTGAAATTTTCTTTACTTTTTGAGGCGTGCAAGATCGGCCAACATGTTACGACCACGTGGCTTTGTCACTATCGCTGTATCGGATAAATGGATAGCTGGAACCCGAGGTAATACAAAATTGGAATGCCTCCGGCCGACTATATGGGCAAGTCCGCGGCACACCAAGAAGCGGCAATAATATTAAGCTGTCATTGGATGTGCTGAACATTCTGGAGGCGGCAGACAAAATCTTTACCAGAAGGAGTTAGGAAAATCAGAGTTATTATTCATTCTTGTTTGCAAAGAAGCCAAGGCAAAACTTAAAATATTGTTTGTTTGATTAACCCTACAGGCTCCCGCCTATAACTTTAGTTTGTTTTTTTTTACCTTTTTTTAAAATTCATCTAAGAAATATAGGGTATTCCTGAAACTATCTTATATTGAACTGATATCTGTTAACCAGGAAAACTCAAATCCACACAAATGGTAATATTTTCTCTGTTTCACACATCTCATGTCTCTACTCCCATGAAGCAATATTGTCACCAGGTATGTGATCATGAAAAAGTTCAATTGAGAACTAAAATTAAAATAATAAAACTAAAAATCGACCTACCAACGCATGGTTTGTAGCAAGGTTATGTTACCCCAAACAAAAAACTTTTTAGTTTTTGCTCAATGGTCAGTACATATGACCAGAAGTTCATCTGTATTTTATGAACTTCTGATATGACAAAAATGAATGCATCAAATTGTAGTAGAAAATCTGTGAATTCCAGCAAACATCCTGGGCAAGTCATTTAAATATCGTAGTGAAAACTAGATCTACTGCAAAAAAAAATGCCGTGGTGAAGCCCTTTTTTGCCGTGGCAAATTGATTTCTCCTCAGCAATTTTTTTGCCGTGGAGAATTTTCCTAATTGTGAGGGCTGTTGCACACTATTGGCCTGATAGTTGAAAATACTGCATTTATGTATGATATATGATAGTTTCAGATCTTTTTCCAGCTTTTATGAGAATATAGATCTCTGACTTGCTGTGTTATCCAATCGTGTTGCAGGTTGGTAGTCATGTGACTGGTGGTGACATCTATGGCTCAGTATATGAGAACATCCTCGTGAAACACAAGATCATGCTTCCTCCCAAAGCCAAGGGTAAAGTGACGTATGTTGCAGAAGCAGGCAACTACACTGTTAATGTGAGTACATTAATTAAGATCGGTCGCAAAGCACCTGACATTTACATTGCAATCTCTTTGAACAAATTCATACCTATGCACGTCCAGTTGACTTGAAGTTTTGCAGAAAAAATGAAGCAGAATATCACATGAAAAGCCAGAGTTTCAAGGCAGAGGCAGTTTGAATCTAGACTTGATTCACATTTTCGGCTATGTCAGATGAGTTTAATTTTTGACAAGAAATTTAAGGCAAAATGAGACCAAGGGAAAGTCGCACTGTGAAATGGAAACAAAAATATGGAATGCAGACTGAGCTTAATAAAGTATACTTTAATTTGTCACGACACTTAATTCAGAGTGAAAAGTGATAGTTTAAATGCAAAAGAGATTTGCATCTCATAGTGTGTTCAATTTTCGACCATGTCGGATTAACAGAAGTGTACTTTTTCCAGGTGTGAATCATGTTCAAGATTTTGTATATTTTAGCGAACTCTGGCACAGAAAGCTGTGTGCATTTTTCAAAATCGATCCCTGCTGTATCACTTGATGCATACAGTGGTGACCATTGGTTCTCTATTAATGAAATTCAGGCAGAGACAAATATTACGAAGTAGAGGTTGGACGATTTTGTGTGATATGACATCCTGGATTACCAGGGCCGAAGCCAGGATTAATTGAGGGTTGGTTTGCCTTCACTTAAAAAGGGCACATCAGAGGCCAGGGTTTGCTGTATGGAAAAAGGGGTAAATAGGGAATCTAATTCAGTTTGAAATGGTTATTTGTATGAGAGAAAAAAACACGGACCCAGAAAAAACCTTGGCTATGGGCCCGATTACAAGGGGATGTTGATTGTTGTTGAGGGTCCATTACTTGTCGATCATGTGGGGCATACAGGAGAGATTATTTTGAAAAGTACTGTAATGTTATTTAAGACATTTGTCACATTTATTTTATTGTGACTGTTTTGCCATGTCTAGGATGTGATTTTGGAGACAGAGTTTGATGGTGAGAAGACCCAGTATTCCATGTTACAAGTGTGGCCTGTACGTCAGCTCCGACCCACAGCAGATAAATTGGCGGGGAACTACCCCCTACTGACCGGTCAAAGAGTACTCGATGCTCTCTTCCCGTATGTACTTGTGATTTTCTGCAATTTCCTTCCACAATATCTTTCATATTTCCTAGGTTATCACCATGCTAATTAGGCCTTAAATATTGATTTCAAATTATTCCCATTAGTGAGGAGTTTATTCACATAAAATGTTCTTCTCAACCATGCCAAGTATAGAAATCTATAAATTCAACTATCGATGACATCTACTATCAATACATTATGTGAGCTACAATAATTTCTCAAATAATAAGAATGGCATGATAAGTACAATATTATAATTGATCCACCAATATTGAAATATGTGGCTATTGGCGCAGCAGAGATTTTTATATATATATTTTTGTTGGCTTTAAATTATTATGTAGCAGGAATCTTGTAGCACGACACTCTGTCCATAAATATTTATATATGGTCGACTGTATATAGATAAGTTTGGCACATTTATTTCGTGTTGCATTAAATCAAGGCCTGTGTTATGATTGTAGCTGTGTACAAGGGGGAACAACAGCGATACCCGGGGCCTTTGGTTGTGGTAAGACTGTCATCTCTCAGTCCCTGTCCAAGTATTCTAACAGTGATGTCATCGTGTATGTGGGTTGTGGAGAACGTGGAAACGAGATGTCAGAAGTATTGAGAGATTTTCCAGAGGTGAGAGATCTCGTATATGTTGATTTCTCTAATAATTCCTCTCTCCAATCAATTCAAAAATGCACATTTTCCCTGCCTTTGTAGGAATAATACGAACTTCCATGTGGATTTACATTTGTAAAGCTGCCTTAAAATTGATTATCCTTTCTCATTATGCCAGATGTGCTTGCTTTTGTATACTTGGCATTCTGAGTTTTGAAGTGTTCTGAACCATGGTGCAGAGGTGCAAATCTGCCAACTTTCAATCAACAAAGAATATGCACCCTCATCATTGTATTATCCCGGAAGGATGAGCAAACTAATATTTGTTAGGCATAGAAATACTGAAAGAAATAGTCCTTTTCAAATTCCTTTAGAACTTTATTTTCATTTTGATACATTTTTCATTGAGAATTGTGTTGTGGGTGAAATATATAATTTTGCGAATCACATTTTCATATCAAGGGAGATAACCTATTCCTAAATTTGAGTTACACCCCTTGGAATTATAACTTTTAATATGACCTTATGCTTTGCCAAATTACAAGTTGTATTTATATACCATATTTTTCTAGTTGTTAACCGCTCTATTACATGTTGTAGTTGACGATGGAAGTTGAAGGCAAACCTGAGAGCATCATGAAGAGAACAGCCCTGGTGGCTAACACATCTAACATGCCTGTGGCTGCTAGAGAGGCTTCCATCTATACAGGTACACTCACTCTCCTCGACAACATGATGGGCTCATAACAGGATATCAGAACTCTACGAAGTAGCTTTGTAATTTCATGTAGGATGGCCTGAATTGAGAGAGTTTTCACTGTATTTTTTTCTCAAATGAGCCTCTAAAGTGCACCAAATTGCAATTTGACTCTCTGTCTCATAATGATCATGATTTGATGCCATGAAAATTTTTCTACTGAAAGTTTTGGGATTTCGGTTCTGAAATGTCTTAGTAGCCAAGTCTTTTCAAACCTTAACAGAAAATATGTATTTTCATCCAAAAAATGATGTCTTCTTTTATCAAAACTCAACGATCTCTAAATTAGCCGCCCAAGCTAATTTGCCACTTGTTCAGCATGATAAACAGCCTGGCCGTGAGCATCTTCACGACGTCGCGGTTTCTATTTGTGAGCCAAAGGCGAACCCTTGACCAACTTGCATAGCAAACCGCGTTCCGCCCACACTCCAGTTACGTGACCTAGAAAAACTGCGCTGATGGTATATAATACGTTTGGGTTTTACTTTCGCTGCTAAACTATTCGCTGATACCGAATGTAAAATATTCAATCCAAGCACGCATAACAATAAAATATTAATGGATAGACCAGTGAAATTTTATAGAAATCCATGCGTTTCAACCCAGTTCAAGTCCTTCACTTCAGTGGGAAGATGAAGTCGGATACACTGACATCGCGGGCCGCCTTTAAAGCTTCGGTGTTTTCTACCTTTACCTGGCTTGTTGGATGTTTGATGGTAGATGAATGGGTTTATTTTCTCTTCAAATAGATTTTGTTTTAAACTATGTTTCCTTTATATTTATTAATGTTCATGGTTGTTGAAAAGGTGCAAGTTCATCTGTCACTGGATATCGCACAAGCTATGGTGTTTTCGAATCTGTTGTCAGGGTCGCCATGGTCGAGATGCTTAAGTGATCTGATTGGTCAATATGCGCAGGATGCCGCTGTGTGTCGTTGATCCCGATACACTGCCCAAGCGGACCAGGGGTTATATCTATCATACAGATAGAGATACCCCTGGTTTTAGCGAGGATGGGCCGTGAGCAGCAGTTCTTTGAAAATCAAGGGGCAGGATGAGGGTTAACATTTTCACATCACTGCAGTAATCACTGTAAATGTTCTTATTTCAGGACTTTTCATCCATTCATGCCAGAGGAGCATACATGAATGCTGTCTTCATCATCCCTCAATTCACTTCTTTCAAACCCAATAAGATAGAGACTCCTGAAAGTGCCAGTACATAATTCATTTTGCCAAATTATGCGTAACGAAGTCTAATGGAGTTCTCCTGCTCTTCCACAGGTATCACTTTGTCTGAGTACTTCCGAGACATGGGCTATAATGTGTCCATGATGGCAGACTCCACCTCCAGATGGGCCGAGGCCTTGAGAGAAATCTCTGGTCGTCTGGCTGAGATGCCTGCAGACTCGGGTTATCCCGCTTACCTGGGGGCGCGTCTAGCTTCCTTCTACGAGAGAGCTGGTCGAGTGACATGTCTGGGTAATCCACAGAGAGAAGGCAGTGTCAGCATTGTAGGAGCGTAAGATGACATTTTTTTGCAATTTGCTAAAATCAATTCATTATGTCTGGATAGATTATAAACGTAGATTTCTAATAATAAGTTTTGTTGCTCAACATGTTGAAGATATGGTTAATTCCTGTAACCCAAATGTATTGGATTTCCACTCTTACATTATCTGGAGTAAGGGATAAACTAAGATGACATACATTGCCCTTAACTTTTATACCCTATTCTTCTATTTTTCGAACAGCATTTTTAGATTTAGAAACAGAAAAAATCCATCTTTTTGTTGACTGCAGCTAAATACTTGGCATGGATATGTTATTTATCCTAAGAACTGAAAAGATAGCTATTGGAAATTGCAGAATGTTTGCAAAATTTCTCTCCAAAGTAGCCTGAAGTTAAGTTTTGCCGTCTGAATAATTAGAAGAAATAGGGTAATCTCCACTTTGAAATGAGGCATTCGGTCACATAATAGTTCACAAAATTGTTCTCACTCAGACTGTTCAGATACATTTGTAACTTTATCTACGATGATGAATATTGTCTTTCATGTTTGTGTATTAATCTAATATATGTCTCACTTTACTAACTCATGAGTCTGATTTAGATCATACTTCGAAACCTTTTCAAACCAACAAGCGAATAATCTGACAAACTTTCAGATACAAATAATTGCCCTGGTTCATTTCTCCGTTCCAGTGTTTCTCCACCTGGTGGTGATTTCTCTGACCCTGTAACCTCAGCCACGCTAGGTATCGTACAGGTGTTCTGGGGCTTAGATAAGAAGTTGGCACAGCGTAAACATTTCCCATCGGTGAATTGGCTGATCAGTTACAGCAAGTACCTCAGAGCTCTCGATGAATTCTATGACAAAAACTTTGGTGAATTCGTGCCCCTAAGAACAAAGGTATGAAAGGTGCTGTCAGTTTTATTTTGATAGAAAACAATATATGTGATGATTGCAAATCATTGACTGTCACCAACAAATCTATCTCCCTTTGTGTACGAATGCCCCAGATTTGTAGCAGATTTAACAGGTCCTGTCTATAATCTTTGAGAGAATTTATGCTACATTTATTTATGAAACATTATTTTCAAGGTAATTATTGCAATGGCAGGGTTATAGTTAGTATGCAATGCCGATGTTCTTCTATCACATACCTTCTGTACAGGGCCAAAGTTGGGGTGTCACATACTTCTTGGAAATGAAGAAAATGTGTCATGTTGAGCTGCTTTTGGCCACATGCATACATACATACATTTATTGTAGTTTCATCCATTTTAGTGCTTGTTCTCATACCAAGTACTGTTTCCTTTTCTCAGTGTAAAGAAATCCTCCAGGAAGAAGAAGATCTGTCAGAAATTGTACAGCTGGTTGGCAAGGTCAGTAAATAAACACTCTCACTTCTCAACTGGTTTATACACATTAAACACAACATTACAAATGTGATGGAAAATGATGTCGCGTACTGACAAGAAGTCACATGACCCCACAGACAAACATATACTGACTGCATATTTCTAAAACACCACAAGAACAAGAAGTTCCCTGTGATGATTTGTATCTCAGTCCTGCTTTCATTTTTAGCTGTTTATGTGGACATATTGAATGGCATGACCACACGATTCCCAGCACCAGCTTGAGCGGTATTAGATAAAAATATTGATGATGTAATAATAATAGTGATGTAATAGCCGTATCAAGTCATCTGTTGGAAAATGGCCACCAGTTACTAAATTATTGAATACAAGCTTATATTCCGAAAAAAATTATCAGAACAGTACTTTGTCAATATTGAACAGGACAATGTTTTTGTGAAAAAGATTATTCAATAATCCAGTTCTCTTAGTTTGATTTTTAGTTTTGAGAACTACCCTGCCTTAACCAAAAATAGAAAAATTGAAATTTAATAATTTCTCACAAACTTATTATTTTTATTTCTTTTTGACTTATCACCAGTTTTACTAAAACAAAATCAGTTAATTTATTGAAAGAATCCATCCTGCAGTTTGAAATGCTTGTTTATACAATTATGGTATAACGGTATAAGATTTACATGTTGGATGCATGTACTCGACATCCTCAATAGACATGTTGAATTCTTAGAAGAATTGGTACAGTAATTCACACACTCAAAAGTATATACATTTCAGTAAATCCTGGTATTTTGCTCACCCTCTTTGTTCATCCCAAATCTTTTCATTATTACCAGCATATCTATTTCTATGTCATGTTATTTACAGGGTTCCCTGGCTGAGTCTGACAAGATAACACTGGAGGTGGCCAAACTGATCAAAGATGACTTCCTGCAACAAAATGGATACACTCCCTATGATAGGTTAGTATTACCTGGAAGCAGCAAAGGCATGAAATCAGGATGGTCTTGTCAACCCCGCTTTCAGATGGCTCCTCCTAGATTCCACTCTTGTGCATATATGCCATCCGTCCTTCCATCCATCCATCCATCTTGTCTAATCGCGCAAATCCCACAGATGAATTTGTTCTTTATTATATCCCATGCCGCCCCCAATTATACACTTCACTTATACCTTGGCTATCCCTATAACTGTTCAATATGATGAAATCACATTTCCCATTTGATACAGCTGGATTGAAATATTATGGGACCGTGATCATGGCGTTCACCGACCAACATCTTGAGATACTTCCGGTAGATTATGATATTGAAAGAAACTAAAAAATACAGTGTATTGACAAAACTTCTCTGGGAACTGGTAGTGTTTCAGCAGAAGCATTCCAGCATTGTGTTCAGTGGACATGTATTATAATCGTATATATATTGTATTCCACCTGCAGGTACTGCCCCTTCTACAAAACTGTGGGTATGATGAAAAACATCATCTCATTCTTTGACATGGCTAGACATGCTGTAGAGACTACAGCACAGAGTGAGAACAAAATCACCTGGTCCATCATCCGTGAACAGCTCTCTGATGTCATCTACAAACTTAGCAGTATGAAATTCAAGGTAAACTACATACGGCCATACAATGGTGTTGATACTTTCTCTGTTTCTCTTTTGGAGAAAGTTATATTTTATCCCCCTCCCTCCTTCTGCTATCTTTATCCCTTGCATGTTTGAAACATTGTTTCTGTCAGTGTTGTAGTGATGGTGACGACTTGGAAGGAATAACTCTGAAATAACCTGTCTGATAACTGTCTAATAACTCTGTATTAGACCATGCTATTAAACTTTTAACTCGCTTTGTTTTGTTCAGGACCCTGTGAAGGATGGAGAACCAAAAATCAGGGCTGACTTCGAGGAACTGTATGAAGAAATGCAAACAGCATTCCGCAATCTAGAGGACTAAATATTTTCATGTGTTACTGCTGTGCAATCTAGTCCTAGTATATTCCCGAATAAGAACGTAGATGTGATCTCTTGGTGTTCACAAACCTGTTCATATGGTACTCTGGCAGTAGTATTTATAGGTGTACAGGTCATAAGAATAAGAAATCCCCTCTCTGCTGCCACACCCTAAAAATCAATGTGGTATTGTCCAGTGTAGAGCATGATGTGTTGAAATGGAACAGTCTATTTGCTTGTAAGGGTTAGGGCTGTTCCATTTAAAAAGGTATGGGAGGGGAGGAAGGCACTCAATATATTATTCTATGGGTCATAGGGGGAAATTCCCTTCAATCCATGTTACAACATTGGGAATGCCAATAAAATTTCTATGGGTGGTGCGGTATAATTCAAAGCTGCCTTCCGCCCCTCCCATACCTTTTTAAATGGAACAGCCCTTATGAAAGAAGGTGGTGCATAATTATAGAATGATGATATTAATAAAATTGATATCAGGGGATTTATTTGTATATATTGACACTGAAAAAGAGTATGTAATTGCACTGTTGCAGACATCATTATAACAACAGAACAGCATGCTGTTGTTGTTGAGATAGGTTGTTGACACTGTATATTGATCCACTTGACCTCAAACCATCCTGCATCTCTGACATGTATTTGTTAGGCTCAGTTCATCTACGCAACACGTCCACCTGGGGTTAGGGATTCTTTTCCCTTTGCTGCAAGATATTTACTTGTTGTCACAAGTTTTGCCATAGATTCAAACAGAACTATTTATTTGCCAAATACTGTTTGCTAGCAGGGCACCTGTTTGTAGTAGATCATGACAATGGATCCTTTAATACTTTTGCTCAAAGGTAATGCAGTAACAAGCCCACTGTAACCAATGGTTCAGTGTTCAACTTGTGCAAGACTGCAATAAAGATTTTCCCAGTTACACATTCAGTTCTGACATGCAGTAAACATATGGTGAGAATAGCTAAATCTTTAACATAATAATTCACCCTAACCCATATCTTAAATGTCTTATGCAGTACATTTTATAGGCTAAACCAAGCAAATATTCCATGGTCCAGAACATTTGGAAATTGCAGAACATTTGAAAATGCAAGTCATTTTAGGTGGATATCAGGCACAATTTAGAACAAACAAGGGTTGCTCTTTCATGTAAGTTGTATTTTTGAGGTATTTTTTCATGTGGACCCAACTCTTGTCCTCGTTTGTCCGGTGACTCGTACATGAAGGATGGGACAAAACAATTCTGCATATACTTGATTCAAGGGGGGAATTTGAACCCTTTAAAGCATCCCCAACTTCATATCTGAATTTCATGGTGGTACCACAATAAGTTAACTGTTTCTCATTGCTAATATTCATATTTTCTAAATAGGTTACTGAGGGAAATACATTTTGTTTGTACATGTATTTATTATGCAATATTCCAGATTTATTGATCATTTATGCCTGCCACCCTTATTCAACTTTGGTTTTTCCTAGTCTGATCGAGTCTGGGTGAATCCGATCTGATTGTTGGGGTGAATGGTGTATGGATGTGCTCAAGAGGATTCATGCTATGATATTACATTGTTTGTGTGGTCCATGTAGATAGTTTGTAATATTCAGCAATCCACATATATAACCATGATAACAGCTATATCAGTGTATTATAGAACAGCTGGACTGTAGTTCTTACCAGATAAACAAATCTTGTTCACCATTGTATTATAGTTACATACTCAGTAACCAAGCGTTTGGCTTGATTAGCATTTGAATAGCTGATGTGTGTGGAAATAGAAATTATATAGATGTGAACTGTTCGCCTCGACTCCCTCTGTACCGGCATTTTTGAAAAGTTCAAAGTGGTGTTGACAGTTTCATGAGTGGGAATGATTCTGAGATAAACATAGCAATAGTTCACACAGTTATTTTAGATGGTACTCACTCGCTGTTTTACAATATGTAATATGATCAAAATATTTGCCTCTAAACTCATCGTTCCTGTATGCCATGCATTGTTGAAAAGTTGAAATAAATCTCCTTTATGAGCCCGAGAGGGGGATTTATATGGTACAGAAGATATTGTTGTGAACTGATACCATTGAATAGCCATTGTAATACAGGGCTCTAATCCAGGTTATGATTGGAGACGTTGGCCAGGAAGTGGTGTAGAACTTCTCTTACTTGAATTTGTTTTCCCTGTGCTGTGTAGTATAGAGAAATGTCAAAGTGGGGCCATTTGGTTACATGCACTTAACCAGTGTGCCTGGTTTACATCCCCACATTGGCCAAGCATTGAAACCTATGACCAGGAGATACAAATAATCAGACTGTTGCACTTGTGTAGAAATCCATGTGGGAAATTCAAATACTGGACTTCTTGCATAATGACTTTTAACTAACAAAGAGTATGCAGCATATTTGTTATGATTTTGATCGAGGGTTAAGTGTTCACAAACCATGCAACAAACATTCCAGTATCTTGGACCAACTCGTTATCTCCATTATCTCGGGCTTCTTCCCTGTGACACTATATAAACGGAGTTAGAAGAAAAGAAATACCTGACTTACGCTTCAATGACTGTTCCAGTCTGTTAGCAAATATCACTGCAGTTAAATGGTGCCAGGTGTCTATAATTGTAGATAGTGCTTGTGGAGAGTTGGACACCGAGCTGTACAGTATATAATAGTATCAATTGTTGTAAATACTTATATGTTGTAGACAGCCATGGCTGGAAATAAAATGTCTACACAGAGAACACTGGATTTCATTCTTTATTATATCCAACATGCCTATCCCTATTTAGGAAGATCAACTAAGGGGCCGAGCAAAATATACCTGGGGACGGGACCGGTGTATTTGTGGAAGGGACCAGATTTTTTTTTCATGCAACAAGGGACGGGACATGTAATTTTTTTAATGCGGTGAGCAACGGGACAGCAAGTTTTTTTTATCGCCAATATTGCACAAAAAAATTATATTGGACTGAGGGAAGTACTGCAGATCTGTATTGGGGGGGGGGGGGGTTAGAATTGAGCTTGGTGCATATGGGGGCCAATGTCAAGGCCAATAACACTGACAAAACACATCAGGTTTATCCGTTTTCCATGTTTGGAATGCTAAATCAAACCAGTGGGTCGAGATGATTTGACCAAGGACCACTCTGTATTTCACCCTCGGTATTGTGATCTTAGTAAATGAACAACACTGTAAGTTAAGTATCACTCCATCTTTATTGCTCCACAGGAAGATATCATTCCAACCAGAGTAGAAGAGAAGAATTTCCTGTGCAAAATGAAACATCAGGAGTTAGCCATCATAGATAAATGTAGGGTTACAGAAAGTGACTCTATGCACCATGTGGAATGGTTTGTACATGTATATGAATAGAACACTGTCATTCTCAAATACTAATACTGTTAACATAACATTTTCATTGATGGAATAATGGATGGAATATCTTTTCACCACAATGGTAGACAATACTCAATTTATAGTAGCCAACAACAAATTGAATTAAAAATTGTGAACTGATAAAAAAAGAATCAGAACAAACAATTATATATCACACTAACATGACTCATCACCTTCACAGATAGCTATGTGCAATCAACATTCTATCAATGCCACCTGTCAACTACCACAGTGGCATGGGAGCCTCAATTCACCACTACTGTTTACTTGACAAAACAAGTTCATTGGCCCAAAAAGGAATTGCCCATAACATGATTAATATAATTTGAATACCAAATCAGTGTGATTTACATGATTCAATCACATGTTCATGCAATAAATGCATAATTTATTGGAACTTGGCTAAAAAAAACCATCACTAATCTGATGGAAACAGATCCAAACTATGATAAATGGATCTAAATAAGTTCTTATCTCGACATTTGGTGACCATATGGCAACAAAATATTGTTCTGACACAACCACCGTACTGGACTATGACCTGTTAATTGGAAAGGGGCGAAGAAAGCATGAGGGCACACATCTGCACGGTACAAGGCATCTTCTAATCTATATAAATTTTGAAGCTGTTCATGCAATAATAAGAGAGATATGGACTGGACAAACATATATTGATGATGAAGGGCCATAACTCTGGCAGAAATCATCAAAAGTAGCGAAAAAAGCCTAACACTGCACATCTACATGCCACTAAGCATCTTCCACATCAATTTCAAGCTTCTTCGCCAATCAATGATGTAGCTTGGACAACAATGTACTACAACGACTTTGGCGTATGTTTGAAGAGGGGAGGGAGGTACATACTTTACCGAAGATCGCAGTGTTTGAATTAAAGTTGACTGTAGTGCTTAGATGCTGACGGTTCCTGTCTGCATGTGCTTGTGGTCTTGTCAGACTGGAAGCTGTGGCACTGTGTTTAGCGGGTGGGTCGCCACAGTAAGCGCATGCCTCATTCTGTTGTCCGCTACTCTCGACCAGAGGACGTTGATATTCCTCACAATCGCAGTTCTGTATGCTGCACTTCCGTCGTAACACTCCTCTGCTGTCGATTCCCATGAATTGGACGTTTGTCTGATGATATCTACTTGGGGACAATTTTGGGAATCGGAAGACTCAACTCTTACGAAAACTCGAAAGGGGACGTCAGGCGCGTAAAAAGGGATGTTCCCGCGAGTAACACATTGCAAGATATTAACCCGATTTGAAACCGGAAAAACGGAAACTGTCAAACTTGGTGGGAACAAGTTATTTGTTGAAGCAAACTTGGTGTTTTATTCGCAAAGTTAATACTATTCCATCCGGGTACTGTATAAAATACATAGATGGAGCTATATTTTTTATACCAGAATTGAATATCATTACAAAATGGACTGTGATGCATCTGTTGAATGAGAATCCCCTTGAATTAACAGAAAGTCAGCAGGTGATTTTCATGCGATGAACGGTTCTGTCTGTGCTAGGGGTGCACAAATGACTGATATTGAGGCGATACAGCTAGGCTGTCGATCTGACACAAAGTTAATTCTGGGATTTAATCCTCGATGTGATACGACAATTGGAAACTTGAATCAGTGACTCTGATATTGGAGAGAATATTCAGTAGAATATTTTCAATAAGCACAAATTCCCATATAGACGTTAAGTTAAACTTGGGCCAACCCCGGAAATGAAATATTGCAAATTAAATTAATCCAAACCTTTCAAGGGAAATAACTCTAATACCAGCGCATTGTTGCCTATGTTATAAATCCATCTTAATCTGTCATGTCTGTAGCAGTATGTTTTTATGCAATTGTACAAATCATTGCAAATTTAACACAATTTATTTCCAGAAGATATTTACCATCTATGTTTGCTCAAAATAATGAAACTGATGCCACCCTATGGCCTTGATGCCACTTTTAGGATACATGTATATAGGTTGAAGGCTGAATTGCCAGTCAACTTGTACAATTTGCATGTTTTTAGCTCATTCTGATCAATTCATGCTAACATTGGTAATAGTTTGGATTCTTCATTATTTTGTATACATTGTCTCCTACATGTGTTTTGCTACTGAAATACTGAGAATCCCGACTATCTGAGAAACTGTTGCATGTGTTGCACAGCTCAAATGTGTACTATATACCGGTATTTGACTACTAAATCAACTTTATTTCACACCAAGTTAACAGTATTTTCTTTGGCGACTTGGATATGCATTTATTAACCAACTATCGAGTTTTAGGACCTCTAACATTATAATTGAAAGGTTCTTGACAAGAGGATAGGCTGAATCATAGCGGGACACAAAGTGTTTTTCGCCACACCTTGTAACGGGACAGGAAGTTTTTTTCAACACACCGTGCAGCGGGACAGGAAGTTTTTTTACCATACCTCTGTACGGGACATGTACTTTTTTTGATCAAATTTTTGGGGGGACCAGACTTTTTTTCCACCGACTTTTGAAGATGCACCGGTCCCGTCCCCCTGGTAAATTTTGCCCGGCCCCTAATGTCTATGGCAAGCCAAGGTACTTTTTATTCCAAATCCATATTCCGATAGACCAAAATTGGTTTGAATTCCAAATTTCGGATATAGGGAATAGAGGTTTCATTATCAGAACAACGCATTTGCGAATGTTAATTTCTGAGGTGTTGGAACACAGACCCAAATCTCTCCAAATTAATGCTGTAAAACTACTACGAAGAGAGTGGGCGGGAGGAAATGGAATATGTAAATGTTCAGTCACATTGTCGCGAAAATTTTGGGAAAAACCCTTACCCTCGGGACAGGAGCTTAGGCTGAAAATCTAAAAATAGCATGATTGTGTTATGCTATAATCGCAATATCGATAATTTTATCGTAAAAACGCTATTGTGGAACTGGTACAAAAAAATAGAATACAAAAGTTCAGACCAAGCTATATACAATGGAGCGTGTCTACAGGAATTCAGGTAATGGTTATGATTTCAGGTAAACCTCGAAGTCCTAGTAGACAAGCCCATTGAGATTCATACGTTCACCCAAAAGGTTGTGTGATTGGAGTTTCCGTCTATTGTCTGTCCCCGCTTGTCTATATCTGGGACAGTTTTCTATCTACAGTTCCAATTTTTGGCGAGTGGATACCCCAGGGGGGAGCGATGTGTCGCATACAAAGACGTGGTCAAAGGGCACTGTCTAAAAAAAGCCCAGAACATCATTGAACCACATTAGTGGCCGTTTATGTCTGTGGCAGTTTTCTATCCACAATTGCATTTTTTGCTAGTGGATACATCAGGTGAAGACAATGTGTCGGCTATAACAAACTGAGGTCGAGGTTCTAGGTCAAAGATCAGGGTGGCCTAAAAACCAGGAAATCAATGAAAATTGAATACTTTTTGCGAGTGGATTCATCAGGGGAGAAAGATGTGCCCCATACGAAAAACTACGTCAAGGTCACTGATCCCAAAATCGAGAAATCAATAAAAATCATTTGTTGTGTTAGTAGATACATTAGGGGAGATCGTTTGTCACATACCAAAATGGAGGTCAAGGTCAAAGGTGATGGTCTCAACCCGAAAATCAGGAAATCGTTAAAAGATCTTCACAATATTATCAGTAGATAGACCTACATTATATGGTGTAGATTGTGATCAAACGTTGGATGTACCTTCGCTTAGCAGAAAAGAAAAGCCCAATTACTTTAGAAGTCAGAAGTCGTGGGGCATTGAAGCCCCGAACAAGATAATGCATGGGCGTCACTAGGATTTAAAAGAGGAGTGCGAATGTCTTGAGTTAGGGCGAATCTAGCGAAAGGATGTGTGTGGTCGACTAGCGCAGCCCAACAGGTGAGGGTCCAGGGGGCGCCTAGGCCTCGGAAGCTCTGGGGTCCTAGGTCATCGGAGATGCGCTCTAAGCGTTCTTCCGGATATAAATCTGATAATAATGCATGCGGATTTATGATTCTATTTCACTTTTGTTTCGCAATCATAAGCACTCCTCGATTTTGAAAAAATCACATCTGATGCCTGAATCCATTTGACTTTCTAGCTATATTTAATGTATACAAAAAGATGACCTTTACGTCATGGAACATTAGAAACCAATACGCGTACCGATATGATCGATTTATACATAGAAAAAGCAAGCGAACCCTGCCAGATCAACAGGCAAGGATGCAGGGACCACCTAGGCCCCGGAAGCTCCAGGGTCCTAGGTTGCCGGAGATGCTTTCTACGCGTTTCCAGGAAATATATCTGAACATAATGTATGTAGATTTAAGGTTCTGTTTTCACTTTTGCTTCGCATAAGCACATATCGATAATATCACATCTTATGCCGGACTCCATCTGACTTAAAAATAGGCCTATAACAAACTACGTCACGTAGTGCGCTTGCGGCGATAATGTTTGAAATATTACACATTGAAAACCCTACTTAAATAGCACGCAAAAAACAACACATGAATGATGGTCTGTTTACCAGTAATACACCCATATTTTAATTACATAATTCACATTCGTTTATTTTACATGTATATCAATGAAGACATTATTTTCACGTGGAATCCCAGGGTTCCCTCAAAATAATATTTTTTTTGTTTCAAAAACCTACAACCCCCTCCCCTCGCAGATTCGCCATCTCACCAGGAATGCGCGACAAGTGCGCGCCTTCTAAGAGGGTCTGGGGGCATGCCCCCAACGCAAAATTTTGAATTTTTACGCTTGATTTCCTGTAATTCAGCGTATTTTAATGCTAAACTGGGGTTTGATATCTTACATAATTTTCGTATTTCCAATCTACGGGCAAAAAGAGGGGTGTGTTCGCACCACATACACCATGGGTAGCGACGCCCTTGATAATGCGCACATTCATATCCTCTGTCCTATTCGTTGATCATGTTGAAGTGGTTAGATTTTTTGGATGGGTGGGCGTGAATTATGCATATATCTACAGTTTTCCCGTTGATTCCTGTCTATGTTGTCTATTCTAATGTCTGCAGACGTGATTGTTTTCCCGTCACACATGTTCAGCATTGTTCAGTTTGTACGGGCGTGTTTTGAATAGTAGGCGTCAGATCTGACATTCAATATTCAGCCGTTGTCTCTAAATGAATTTGTGTCATTAATTAAAACACTTTTTACATATCACAGATTCAATTCCAAATGTGTATGAAATAAAAATTATATTTATGATGGTCACCGGCTCTTGTTTCTTCAAGGTCTCCAGAATTGTGGATAACATTAAGAACTTGAATTCTGGGTAACAGTTCCAATATCACGTTTTAAACAGCATTAGACATTTCCCAAGATGCAGTTATTTTGGTGAAAAAAAAATAATTTTAGATATCACATTTTGTCAGACGGAAGAACCAACGGAGTACTTACTCTACACCAATCGGATTAAAATTCATCCCTCTAGGTAGTTGACGATCCGACTACATCATGTACTAGTCTTCCCCAGATTGTTCCAGCCCTCCCCAGTTTATCCGAGGTTTGCCCATTTACTCCACTTAAACTTTATGCCGTTTGTACATTTTCTGTTTCTGTTAAAGGTGGGTGAAATTGCACGAACTATTTCCTGTGAAAAAAATTATTATGCAAATATAGATTATGGGACGATATTGAAGAAACAAGATACTTCAAAGGTGAAAAGTGTCATTTATTGGTAGATTGCATATTGAAGCTACCTGAATTGAATTCTTCAATGAACGACGGCTAAATATTGAATGACTGACTAGACGCTTGTATTAGCTAGTAGCAATGTAATAAGAAATAATTCGCTTGTTAAGAATATTAGAAATATCAAATTAGAAATCATGTAATCATCATGTTTCAAAACATATGTAGCAAACTTGTCTAGGTTGAGCAATTTTATTTGTGTCAGGCAAAATCTAAAAGGTTAATGAATATTCATGTAATCCCTGGCCTGGAATGCTTAGGCTATTATTTGAATGAAAGCTCGTGTGAAACACGGGCAAAGAGCATTTCCCCAGATAATTTTGTAACCCATAATTTGGTACTCACAGGGCTTTAGATCTCCCCAATTTGGGCATACCCCTTATTATGGGTGGCAATTTTTTGGGGGGATGAGACAGAGGGTGGGGCACACACCCCTGAAGGATGAGCAATCACGAATCATCCCTGGTAGAAGTGCCTCGGAGAAGGGGTTTCTTCACCAATGGGCGAAACCCAGTGTGAGGCAACACCAGCATTTCATGGACCCACCGACATTAAAAAATCGAATAAAAATATAATTTCAAATTGCCACTTTTATATTTCCTATGAAAGTTTGAACATAAAGACTTTAACCCGCTTTTTATTTCTGATTGTTTGAATTGGGCTGTTGTACTCTATCTGAAACAATACCAGCAAATAAAAATGCCAAACAACAAAAAATAAATACCTTTCACTATAATTTTTCACTGTAAGGCAGTGAATTGTTGTTGTTGTAAAATGCTGCTAATATTATTTAGGCAATAAGGACATTCAATGTAAATCAGGAACCTTCACTGGCTGTGTGATCTATCACTCTGTCCCGGTACCCATATTTCGACAGTGATGCAGTATGTCAGAGCTAGGAAATGGAGGGTGTTTCAACAACTCAGCCGATACAGCATGGTTTAAGTTGAAGCATGAAGCTGTTGGAACAAGTGCAAAATTCGTTAAATTGTTCTGGAAGACAACCACAGCCACAACAAAATGATGACAATGTTAGATTTGGAGTGTATGTTGGCAGTTAACATGTGACTTAACATACAGTTTTTGACCTTGAGAAAACAGGTCAACATCAGTGATATTCAAAGAGTTCAGGTCCATCATCAGATGCATATATGTGGTATCAATTTAGAATGCCTAGCTATATTTCATTTTATATCATAATATAAAGTATATAACCTAGAGAAAATAGGTTCAGTCAAATGGGATAGGCTTCTAGTCAGTCACCAATTGCACAAGTATGCTGAATTTGGAGAGCTCATCTTCACTCCTTTAAAATTTATTGCTTGTGCTAAATTTGACCTCGATAAAACAGGTGAAGGTCAGTCAATTTCATTAATTAGGCTTCTGATCCATCCAGGGTCCGAAATAGAAAACTTTTGATGACCTGCTGGGGTTTTTTTCTTCAGAGAAAAATCGCAGGTCAAATTGAACATCACCTGCTATTTTTATAATTGGACAGCTATTATTTTCAACCTGTGCAAATTCAGACGAAAAGTTTCTTATGCATTTTATCTATCCAATTTAACAGGAAAATAAACTATAATTTGAACCATCTCTTGTTAATATGCATGTACAGATTGACAGCCCTTATTAGTTACTAGAGACTGAGAGTGAACATTATTGAACTTTAATGGTGTGATTCAGGTGTTACAATACACACTCCACAAATGTTGTAACTCGCATGGGAATATACAATTATGAAACATGCGAGTTACAACATTTGTAGGTTTCCATCAATTCTGATGTGGATTGCCAAAAAAAATTATACCTATATTATCTTAAAATGACAAGTCTTATCCAAACTTCATGTCATGTAGAAGTATTCAATGTAGGTACATACCCACTTTATCACCATACTTTATTCATTTGTGCACAGTTTACTTAGTTCTTGCCAGATAACCAGATTATGTATTGTTTTCATCAATTAGAGTGTGTATTGTATCACCTGAATCACACCATTTGTAGATCGCTGTCAGGTTATCGCTTAACAATTTCTGAAAATGACAGCATTTTAATATCTGTCCTACTGGCTTACCTATTCATAAATGTGTATTGGCTAAGATCACATTATGCCTTGTATATATACATGTACTGTGCGTATGGAACTGTTTGTAACTTTGTTCACTGCTGAAGATGCTATAACTAATAGCGAACTATACAGAATGAAATTTGTCATCTCTACTCGGGAGTTGATTTTCTTCTCTATTATTGGAAAATCAGTGGTTCCAATGGATTACTTCAATTAGATATACTTATAAAAATTTCCCAGGTGGGATGTGCCATATAGCAGGTATGTAGAAGTTCCACTTCAAAATCTTTCTACTTTTTCAGTTCAAAAAATAATTATCAACATTTGTAACTATGCTGTCAAAATGCAATGGTATGTGCAATTTCACATCTTCAGTTTCAAATAAATTCTGGGGACTTCCACATAAAACAAAAAATTGTGCATTAACTGAGTGATAATTTGTGATTTTATTCATTGAAAATTGACCAGAATGCATCTGGAAGCCCAGGGCTATGTCAGTAATGAAGAGAGAAATAGCACTGATTTTGGAAATGAAGTGTTTACTTTGTTGACACAAAGTCTACTAGGCCACTTATGTAAAGTGCATTATGCAATAAGTCAACAATTACAGGTTTTATTACCAGAATGGTCAACATACAGGCCTCAATATGAGGCCTGAAAGGTAAAGCAGAATATCAGTGTTACAGTATGTCTATTTGACAAAAATGGTCAGACTTCAAGCTCACTTGAATCCTTTCTCCATACTGACCAGACACTCATGGCAGCATATTTTCTCTGACTGCATTTTAGTTATGTGTGTAAGCAGGGGTTGATGTAGCCTTGATTTAGATATATTTAGCTGACTTTACCCTGTGCCACATGATTATGCCAGCACTAACAGCACCAATGTCCTTACAATCCATTTTTAAAACATAATGTTAATAAAATTAGTAATTGTAAAAAAGACTGTATAATGAGATATAAATCAAGCATTGTGTTGATGGGCTGCAAAATCTGTATGAGAGGTGGGCCTTCAATTTCAATCAATCAAAAAAAAACTTTCAGTCCTTTGAAATCCTTTGTCTGTCTGACAATAATAAACTCCATGAACAGTTGAAACACCAATAAGTTTACTGTCTATAGTTCCACCCAATGATGAACAATATCACGAACCTACATGATGAAGCAAACTCCTCAGATGTGGCCTGGGGAATGTATAGATATTGGACTCAAGTCATGAGAATTTCATATGTTTAAAAAAACATGGGATGTGAATTATAACACTGGGAATGTTATATTGATGTTCAGCAAAATAGAATTACTTTTCCCTGATTAAGAAGCAAATTTTCATTTTTGTGAATACAAAATCTTATTTTGAGATGCAAAAATATGTCTCCATGATTCGCCAACACCACCAAAATCTTGTCAGTTCTTTGCCTATCTTACAAGATCATTATACCCAAATTTCATGGAAATCAAACACGTTGTTCAGAAGATATGATGTTACACATGTTTACCTGCATTCATGTCTATAGCGCCATCTAGTGATGACCAAATGCCACGAAAAACAAGCGGGTGAAATCTAAAGCCCTAGGGAGATGGCACATAAAAGTTTAATGGAAAAAACTTTAATCGTGATAATGGTTATTGAGGTTTTGACGTTAAGTCAGATAAATGAGATTTTTCATTTAAATGGCAATTTGATTCGCACGGAAAGGGAACACAGGAAGGAAGCAATCAGAGATTGCTCAATTGTATGCCCCCCCTTCCGCTTTAATCCGACACTGCCCCGCCATTGTTCTGTTGTTTATTGGTTGGTGGAGGCCTAATTTGGATAATTATAAAAAATTCTGTTTCTGTCACTTTTTTTGCCATGCCTCACATAATACATATTCCAAGTATCAGCCAACAAGTGATAATACGATGTTTCGATGCAAGATGGTCGCCAGGGCTTTCGCCAAATCCGAAAATGTGACCTGGTTATGAGACCTACATTCCTTGGGGAGTATATTGTGGTGAAATTATGAAGCGATCAGTGAACTTTGAATTTTGCACCCAATTCACTCTTTTTGGGGCAACTTCATACTTTAACTTCAGGACCTATGTTGTCTGCTTTGGAATGTAGGATAACATATAATATAGCCATTTTTCTGGTCCAAATCGGTTATGGACGGAGATCCAGCCTGGACAAATGAATATATCCCATTCAAAATATAACCGAATTTAACTTCAGGACCTATGTTGTCTGCTTTGGAATGTAGGATAACATATAATATATAGCCATTTTTCTGGTCCAAATCGGTTATGGACTGAGATCCAGACTGGACAAATGAATATATCCCATTCACTGTATTTTTGATAAACAAAGGGCCATAACTCTTGAAAATATAACCGAAAGCAGAGAAACTTCACGCTGCACACCAATGGGTCACTGACCACATATCATGCAAATTTCATACTTGTCCATACAATATTAACCGAGATCCAGCCCTACAAGTCTCAAAGATTTGGGCCATAACTGTTGAAAATATACGCGAAATGTGGAGAAACTTTACGCTGCACAACTACAGGGCACTGACCACATATCTTGCAAATTTCATAATTGTCCATACAATATTAACTGAGATCCAGCCCGGACAAGTCCCAATTCACACAAATTTGAAGAAAAAAGGGCCATAACTCTTGAAAATATACGCGAAACGCGGAGAAACTTCACGCTGCACAACTACAGGGCACTGACAACATATCCTGCAAATTTCATAATTGTCCATACAATATTAACCGAGATCCAGCCCGGACAAGTCCCAATTCACGAAGAATTCAGGAACAAAGGGCCATAAGTCTTGAAAATATAAGCGAAACGATCCAGCCTGGACAAATGAATATATCCCATTCACTGTATTTTTGATAAACAAAGGGCCATAACTCTTGAAAATATAACCGAAAGCAGAGAAACTTCACGCTGCACACCAATGGGTCACTGACCACATATCATGCAAATTTCATACTTGTCCATACAATATTAACCGAGATCCAGCCCTACAAGTCTCAAAGATTTGAAGAAAAAAGGGCCATAACTGTTGAAAATATACGTGAAATGTGGAGAAACTTCACGCTGCACAACTACAGGGCACTGACCACATATCCTGCAATTTCATAATTGTCCATACAATATTAACCGAGATCCAGTCCGGACAAGTCCCAATTCACACAAATTTGAAGAAAAAAGGGCCATAACTCTTGAAAATATATGCGAAACGCGGAGAAACTTCATGCTGCACAACTACAGGGCACTGACAACATATCCTGCAAATTTCATAATTGTCCATACAATATTAACCGAGATCCAGCCCGGACAAGTCCCAATTCATGGAGAATTCAGGAACAAAGGGCCATAACTCTTGAAAATATAAGCGAAACGTGAAGAAACTTTACGCTGCACAACTGTAGGGCACTGACCACATATCATGCAAATTTCATACTTGTCCATACAATATTAACCAAGATCCAGCCCGGACAAGTCCCATTCACAGAGATTTCAGAAAAAGGGCCATTACTCTTGAAAATTATACCGGAACTCGGAAAACACTCAACGCTGCACATCTACGAGGCACTAGCCACATTCCATGCAAGTTTCAGTCCTGTCCATCAAATATTAACCGAGATATTGCTCGGACAAGAAATTCGGACGGACAGACGGACAGACGGACAGACAGACAGACGGACAGACGGACGGACGGACAAAGCGATCGCTATATGCCCCCCCTCTAGTTAGAGGGGGGGCATAATAATAGTAACACAGGAAGGAAGCAATCAGAGATTGCTCAATTGTATGCCCCCCCTTCCACTTTAATCCGACACTGTCCCGCCATTGTTCTGTTCTTTATTGGTTGGTGGAGGCCTAATTTGGATAATTATAAAAATTCTGTTTCAGTCACTTTTTTGCCATGTCTCACATAACACATATTCCAAATATCAAGCAACAAGTGATAATACGATGCTTCGATGCAAGATGGTCGCCAGGGCTTTCGCCAAATCCGAAAATGTGACCTGGTTATGAGACCTACATTCTTTGGGAGTATATTGTGGTGAAATTATGAAGCGATCAGTGAATTTTGTACCCAATTCACTGTTTTTGGGGCAATTTCATACTTCAGGACCTATGTTGTCTGCTTTGGAATGTAGAATAACATATAATATACATGTAGCCATTTTCCTGGTTCAAATCAGTTATGGACTGAGATCCAGCTTGGACAAATAAATATATCCCATTCACTTAGGTTTAAACAAAGGGCCATAACTCTTGAAAATATAACCGAAAACAGAGAAACTTCACGCTACACACCTATGGGTCACTGACCACATATCATGCGTATTTTATACTTGTTCATACAATATTAACCGAGATCCAGCCCTACAAATCCCAATTCACAAAGATTTGAAGAAAAAAGGGCCATAACTCTTGAAAATATAGGCGAAATGTGGAGAAACTTTACGCTGCACAACTACAGGGCACTGATCACATATCCTGCAAATTTCATAATTGTTCATACAATATTCATCGAGATCCAGCCCGGACAAGTTCCAATTCACAAAGATTTGAAGAAAAAAGGGCCATAACTCTTGAAAATATATGCGAAACGCGGAGAAACTTCACGCTGCACAACTACAGGGCACTGATCACATATCCTGCAAATTTCATAATTGTTCATACAATATTCACCGAGATCCAGCCCGGACAAGTTCCAATTCACAAAGATTTGAAGAAAAAAGGGCCATAACTCTTGAAAATATATGCGAAACGCGGAGAAAATTCACGCTGCACAACTACAGGGCACTGACCACACATCCTGCAAATTTCATAATTGTCCATACAATATTAACCGAGATCCAGCCCGGACAAGTCCCAATTCACGGAGAATTCAGGAACAAAGGGCCATAACTCTTGAAAATATAAGCGAAACGTGGAGAAACTTTACGCTGCACAACTGTGGGTCATTGACCACATATCATGCAAATTTCATACTTGTCCATACAATATTAACCAAGATCCAGCCCGGACAAGTCCCATTCACAGAGATTTCAGAAAAAGGGCCATAACTCTTGAAAATTATACCGGAACTCGGAAAAAACTCCACGCTGCACAACTACGAGCCACTGGCCACATTCCATGCAAGTTTCGATCCTGTCCATCAAATATTAACCGAGATATTGCCCGGACAAGAAATTCGGACGGACAGACGGACAGACGAACGGACAAAGCAATCGCAATATGCCCCCCCTCTAGTTAGAGGGGGGGCATAATAATACATTTAAAATTCAAAATTTCCAATCATAGTTTTAAATTCTTTAAGATTGGATGCCATTTTTATTTCATTGGGAAGTCTGTTCCACAATATAGCACCCTGGTAGCGAACAGAGTTAATACCATGTGTGGTCGTGTTTACTCTCGGTACTTCTAAAACAGATTTGGCACGGAAATTATATTTTGTGTCTTTAAGAACAAAGAGACTTTGGATATAAACAGGATTTAAGTTATTTAAAGATTTAAAAACCTCTGTTACTAGCTGTCGCTGCCGATGAAGTAAGAGAGTACAAAGTCCTGATTTTGTTAAGAGATTGAGATAAGTTGATGAGTGGTCGTTATACACATACCGGAGCCCTCTTTCTTGTAATTTCTCAAGCTTAGCGGAGTCTGATTTGCTACAGTTGAACCATACGAGAGAGCAGTAAAGAAAGTGAGACCTGACAAATGTTTTCAAAATAGTTAATTTCACTTTTGTGTTAAGTAGATAAGATATCCTTTTAAGAGCATTTAGCTGCCTAGCTGCTTTCTTACATATTTCTGGTTACTGCAGATGTGATACGTAAAGATAATTCATAAGTTTTATGTCAGAAAAACACAATTCAACTTATCATCACTTCAACAGAACTTTTGTGTCAACCCCGCTGACAATTTAGCAGGCACAGCTAAATAGGCTGACTGACAAGGAAACATATTGAAGCCCTCTGACTCTGGATAAATTTACATCATTGAGCTGAATAGAGGCTATCATGAAAACCAGTGTCATCTTGGATATGGGGCTACTTGACAGGGTAAAGATGGAGGCTTATTATTATAACAGAATGACTGATGTCATAGTTCACTAAAATTATAAAATCATCCATGTGTTCGCTTTCTTTGTCAATTTGCCCTTATACAAGACAGCACTGGTTTCCGTGATACCCTCTATTGTTTGTCCACAAGGGATGCTTTTTTGCCAACTGGAATCAGACATATATTTTCCTACTAATCTTGCTGTATAACTTTTGTTTAATTGAGCTGTTACGGTCGGCATCTGTTGTAGGGTATTATATCGGCGCCTTATATCCTCAGAATCCTAACTTACCTTTCTTTGTTTTGAGTGTTCTCCTCCAGAGTGTAGAGAAGATGCCATCTGTCCAGTCATTTGTAGCCACATCGAGACGTCCAAACATCTGTGGGGCAGTGATAGCCTTGGGGTTCATTCTCATCTCCCTGTGTGCAGTACCACAGTCTGTCATAGCTTTCATCAGGACGTTGATGCAGCAGGTCTTTCCAGCACCACTCGGACCTAATGTCATCATACCGTGACGGACTCGCTGAGTCTCAAACAGCTGCATAAAATCAACAACAACACAATGTCAGTTACTACATTCACTACTAGTAAATGGTGGGGAAGTGCCTTTTTACAAAATTGTTTGTCCAGAGATTTACCTTGGCATCGTCACACCAAGGGAGACAACTATGAGTGCCCATAGGCAAATTACTTCCCTTGATGCAACACTGCAAATAATTTAAGTAGAACCTAGTAACACTCACCTGAATTACTTTAAGATTCCATGAAGGATGATCAACGAGTCCCGCTGCTTCTACCTGGCCACCAATGGCAACCTGCAGCTCATCATATGTGGCACTGTCCAGAACAATTCCAGGGAATAAATCAGCTATGAGACTCATGAACAGAGGCTCATCTTCATCCACCTGAAATTACAAACAAGCATACTCATAAATGTGTCACAAAGTTGATTTCTGGTTTCTCATGTTTGTGGGTGGAAGTCTTTTTTTTGTTCTCACTAAACATTTTCTTCAGTGGAGTTGAAATCTGATTAAATCGAAAGAGAAATGTCTGTTAATTGATAAACAGCTATTCCTGTAATCAAATTAGTAATAATTTGAGAGATTTCACCAGAAAACCATATGCGAGAAACATGTATAATCATCTTTTAAAGCCATTTGCCACACATGCAGTGTTGTTGTACATTTGGAGGGGTGAAATTAAAAACTTGCACTAGTGATTGCCTGAGAACATATTAGTCAAGTTTTAATGACCTAACAGGGTGACTCACCAACTTGGAGAGGTTCATGTCACGGAGAACTCTCATCACAATAGTGCTCTCAGTATCAGTGGGTCGAGCTCTTTTGTTTGCTCCCAGAGTTCGCAGCACAGACAGAATGTTCCTCAGTCCAAAATCATAATGAACCTGAGAATAAATGGGATTACAGCATTATTTTCATTCTGCCCTCATCTCTGGTTAAAGTTCATCTGACCAAGCTGTGCCATGCCAGACAGCGGGTCTGCCATAACGAAGACCAAACATGTTATATTTTGGAGTTTAGAATCCCGCCTCACTGAATATGCCCATATTTGAGCGAATTAATAGCCAGGCAATGTGTCATATATTAGACTGGATTCACTCCGTTTCATAATGTATATTTCAGGGGTAATAAAGGGAAGTAACTCTGCCTGAAGAACTCTGACGCGACATCACAAGGGAGTTAACTGTGCAAGAAAAAATGCACAGTATGTTGTGCATGTTTTTGCCACCAATAAAAACTCCGTATTCTGTTCTCGCTCCCCACTCGAATGATTTGATTGGTTCATTCATATATACACGCTGGAAGCAATGCGTTCATGTGACGTCAATAATGGGAATGACGTTATCTATGGTGATGTCAGTAATGAGAATGAGTGACGTCACAGTGTGGCAGAATAAAATTGTTACAATTGTTGCGACTAAGGTAAACATGAAGCTGCGCTATCGAAACCCCTCGGCTCTGAACCCCAGCTATTATAATGTAAGGGTGTCTCTACCAATTGATTGGCTTGTGGGGAGAATTCTTCGCATTGTCTAAGAGAATAAATCAATAAATCAGTCATCCAATCAATAAATAAATGTGATAGTATACTAACATGATATAGAAATAATATGCAAACTTAACATAGGAATTAGTGGATTTTGTTAGACAAGGGGCATAACTCTGCAAAATACTTTCTGACACGACTCATTTTCGATAGGCATCTAGTGTCATTTTCAAAACAGATTTGCAGGCATTCTTCGCATTGTGTAAGAGAATAAATCAATAAATCAGTCATCCAATCAATAAATAAATGTGATAGTATACAAACATGATATAGAAATTATATGCAAACTTAACATAGGAATTAGTGGATTTTATTAGACAAGGGGCATAACTCTGCAAAATACTTTCTGACACGACTCATTTTCGATAGGCATCTAGTTCAGGTCAAGAGAAACAACTGTATCATGTTAGGATGTTGTATGTGGAACGGTTCTAAAATTATCACAATAACAAATCATAAATGGATTTTTATTTGTAAAAAGGGGCATAACTCTGCAAAATATTGTCCGAGATGACTCATTTTCGATAGGCTTCTGATTTACATGTAGATAAATAGATGTAACAAGTTTGGTTGCCATGCATGAAACGGTTCTGTAGATATCGCGGTAACGGACGGACGGACGTACGGACAGCCGTACATGATGACGACAATACCCCTAGGCCAAAGTTGGCCGAGGGGTAAAAAACGTCAAGCATTCAGGCTAGCCATGCCTCTAAATTGTATCTTTACACCACGAAACCCATCAAAACTTCCAGTCTCTTTCATTTTTTTCTTTTTTCTTTTTTCAATTTGTTAAATGTCATTTTAGGTATTATTGATAAATAGTACATATGAAATAGAGACTCGTCCAGTCTAGTTATATATTAGCTTTGGTTGCTTTAAATTCAGAGATGTTGGTATCTGTGTTTGTTTTGACATGATTGACTCTCCCATTGCATTCTCTCCCTGACATCAATAGGTTTGTCATCCCGAGTATTCTCCGCATAAACCGAGCTTGTCTCGAAATACAGTGAACCAGTCTTCCATGTCATCCGTTCATTGGCTGTTACTTTCACCAAACCGTTCAAATGATAATTGCACAGAACACACTGTCATGCAGGGGTGCTAGAGAGAAATGGATCGCAAGTGTCTATTAGCATATTAAGAACATTTTTCTGTCACACATGTATCTGTGATGAGACCTTGAAATGCCCATTGTAATTTTGAAATTGCCATTGTAATGAACTATGTCCTTCTCACCTGTTTGGACAACTGTTCTTCACAAAGTTTGTACAGGGTGAAGAACTTCTGGGCTAGGATCACATTCTCTTGGAAACCACAGGCAGCAAGTTTTACTCTCATGATAATCTACAGGGAATAGCCAAGCAGCATTCAATTATCACATATATAATCTAAGGGCTGTTCCAGAAAAAAAGTACATGGTAAGGGGGGGAAAGGTTTTTCAGTTCTATGGTATATATGTGGTTGGTGGTATAGTCATTTAACATTAGTCAGATAAAATGAATGGGTGGTTGGGGTCATTTTCCCATCCCATGTACCTTTTCCTGGAATAGCCCTAATGATATTGGACCATTTTAGAATTTTATTTCTTCCAAACAAGATTATGTGATTGGTCACTGCAACATTTCTCAAATACTGATTGGTCAGTTATCTTCGAGTTTTCTATTTTCAACCAATTGAAATGGTTCATTGCTACTCCTACATTGTCAGAAAATATATTTTTTCAACTGAATATACAATACAAGAGAACAAGACAGACTAAATATTTTCTTCACTTGATGCTGGATAGTAATCAAGCTGAATTCTTCACTTTTATTCCTCTACAGCAACAGCAACTGATTAGATGTTAAATTAGTTGGCATAGTAATGCAAGAACAGGTTCCTGTGGTAACATTGTCATGTTCATGATGACTTTAAGACAGGTTGCCATTTTTCCAGAGGTAGTGACCTGCTGGCAACCTGAATGAAAGGTTACCACTTATTTCAACCCTGTTGTCATCTTGTGTTTCTATTACAAAACTCCACTTACTTGTCTATCTGGCACCATCATGGCAACTGTTCTGAACTGAATTTTCAGATTTTCTGGCAACTCCTGTCTGCCAGCATAACCAGGATTCTGTTAGAAATCAAAATGTAGTGGAACTTGAATTTCATTCAGCCTGTGCAAGTATATACTCAAATCTCTTCTTTATCCACTAGAGCAACCATAGGTATTGCTTAATACCACTGATGCCTGAATATAGGTATCAACATGTAGCAAATGTAAATGAATACAGAATAAATAAAATGCTGTCAAAGTTGACTCACCATCGTCAGGAATATACCGAACTCTGGATTGAGGTCAACCAAATCTCCATCTGTGAAAATAAATTCTTTCTTTCTCTCCTTTTTTGCGGTCAGGACAATGTAGATCTGCTGAGCGGCCACAGATAATACAGGTAGCTCAATTCTATTGAACTCATCAAAACATCCCCAGGAACCAGACTGAGCTAAACCTAGAGAAGAGCAAAAGACAAAATCAATTTTCATAACTGGTCATAGCAACTTTAGGGAAACAAATTTGTCTTCTATTGTTACAAGGCATGTTGCGAGCATCTGACATACAGTACACCAATAAAATGACCACTACATCCTCTTCGCATCGTGCGCAAACGATCTTTGTATCGTGCGCGAACGATCTTCGCATCGTGTGCGAACGGTCCTCGCATCGTGCGCGAACATGAATAGCTTGTTCCTGCAGTGAAGCTGGCGTGAGTCTAGCTCTCGTTCGCATCATGCGCGCATCGTGCGCTAAATAACCAAGTCCGTTTTCCGGCAATAGAGAAAAGCATACAATCGAAAGTGTCAACAATGCGATAAATATATTGTATATCTACAGTTACATAGAGGGAATAAAGTCAAAAAATCTAGAACTTCAAAAGAGAGATCGACATCGTTCTACCGTACACAGTTTGACGTACCGTAGTTCAGAGTTAGGATGGACAAAGCATGTCAGTGATCAACAACAACGATGAGTCGGCTTGAATGAATTATACATTTGTAGTGACACTCGAAAATAGGAGAACAAAATACCTTCCTCTCTTTCCGTTTAATGAATGAATGCTGTACATTATTGATACACATAGAAAATAGGGACAGAGAAAATAATCCAAGCTACTTCAGAACGGAGAAATACGGTGTGAGAAATGCTAAACTGGGAAATCCAGTAGTGACCTAGTTCTTGGCTGCTAGAAAGGGAGCAGTCATTTACTACCTTGGTTCACGTGCACACGTTTTCTGCTAACCGGACTATAACAGGCTAAAAACGATTCCAGGACTGGCTTTTGGTTGATACTTTGCAATACCGCACGAAAAGAATATCACTGATATTCCACTGGACATTTTTTGGCATTCTGATGTTCTCATATAGTCAATATAAAAAAAAAACATATATGAGCAGGGATTCAATGTTTATGAAAACTTAATTTTTGCTTAAATATTGTTGATGGGGATTTACCACAATTATTAATTACACAGATCTATTACAGACATTTATTATTATAAGAAAAAAATTCTAAACATTTAAAAATTAACTGCCAGTATTTGAAAATAAGGTTGATTCTTGATTGGATAAACTTGTAACATTTTGAAACCTATCCCTTCAATCAAATGTAGATTTTCAATTTGAGAATCATGCCATATACCGGCAACGGTACTCAAAAATATCATTGGGGAGTCTTACCAATATTATCCAGTTACTAGATGATACTTCGTATACCTATAAGGGTTCAGTAGTCAGTGGAGATGAAACCGCTTGTGTCTAGACCTAGTGTTCCCAGTCCTGGAGTGGGCGAGTAGTGGGTTTAACGTCGTTTTCAACCTTGTTTCAGTCATATCACGACGGTGCCTCCTTGTGCCAGAACACGAGAGTGCTCACAGTTCCTATTACCCTGGACATTGATCAGCCCAGCCAGTACAGCACCCGGTCACCCATCCAAATATTGACCGAGCTTAACGGCTATGATGAGATTTTAGAGCTCGATATGTGGGGCAAACCCACATATCTTCATGGTGATCTGGTCCTAAGAGGTGATAAACACAATTGTGATATTCCTCTGAGTGTACACGACTGTTTTACTCTCAAAAATAATTAGATTGAAAATTCAATATATTGGAATTCGTGAGAAATCTTTAAACGATGCTTTATTGCATTTTTTATTGCAAGTGGGAGCGCATTAAGACGAGCTTATAACTGAGTCTCCCACATTGAACTGCATTGAACAATACAATACACTTCGGGACTAAACATGAACGAACAATTGTGATGCACGGCGTGAAGAGAAAACAGAGATATAAGGGGAATAATCGACCATAGAGGTCCATGTCCCCCGCTAGCAGCACCAGTTATGGTGGATTACATCCACCATAACTGGCGCTGCTGCTGCGGGGGCCATGGACCTCTATGGTCGATTTTTTTTTGTCGATGATATCTCATATCATTGATAAGAGTAGGATTTGAAAATGGAGATATCGCTGATGAGCTTAACATAATCTAATACAGCGGATGGCACCCATATTGGATTATGCACATCCATAAAACATAATACATGACTATCCTCTCGCTAAGGTCAAGGGACTCCCCAAGTTTGAAGTAGATCAGTTGAATCGTACGCCAGCTATTGTCCGGACAAGATCAAACTGCTTACAATCCAATATGGCTGACGGCGGCCATATTAGATTATGCACATTGCTGAAAAACAATCCCAACCGTCCTCTCACCAATGTCAAGGCATACCCCAAGTTTGAAGTTGATCGGTTAAATCGTTCACGAGTTATTGTCCAGACAACAAAATTCAAGATCCAACTGCTTATAATCCAAAATGGCTGACGGCGGCCATATTTGATTACGCACATTGCTGAAAAACAATCCCAACCGCCCTCTCACCAATGTCAAGGCACACCCCAAGTTTGAAGTTGATCGGTTGAATCATTCGTGAGTTATTGTCCGGACAAGAAAATCTTACGGAATTACGGAATCACGGAATTACGGACACCGGTGTTTCTAAGTCCCCCCCCACTAAGTAGCGGGGGACAATTATATAATCATAACAAAATCTTTCCGATTGAATACATGTATTCCATCTAATAGATTGGAAATTTCAATCTCAGATTGATTGATTACTTTCAATCCAGATTGAATTTCAATCTAATTATTGCAGAGTGTTAGTATATTTCTGTGTAGAATACACTAAATAATATTGTGAGACATCTTTACTATGGAGCTGAGCTGCTGTCAAATTTGAGCAAATGGGCCTACCGATGTTTACATGGGAAAAGAAATAATGGGTGTTTTGGTGTTGCAGGAATTATTGTCGGGATATGAAATTTCAACTTTCCCCCAGGTGGATCGACACAAAAAGAAGCTAAAATACGAAGCTGCGCATCAGAAAACCCCTCGGCTCTCGGGTAACTGTTTCAAGGCTCGACTAAGTAGCTCTGGGAATGTGAGGGTAGCGGGTCGGGTGAAAAGAAATATATCATTTTTACTTTTATCCCAGAAAATACCAAATTTTACATCGAGCACTCAAACAGTATCAGAGATAGAGATCATTAATGATTTTGCATAAATTAAAGATGGCCGCCCATCCTTCCCGCCACTCAGAGGAACTGATGTGGCTATACATTGCAGATCTCTTGATACATCGATGCTGTATACCAAGTTTCGTATAGAACACTTGAATGGTATCAGAGATATATATCATTGAAGATTTTGCATAAATTAAAGATGGCCGCCAAGGTTTTTTACCGAATCAGGGAAACTGGTTTGGTCATTCCTTTGAAGTTTCTTGATGCATCGATGATCTATATCAAGTTTCACACTGAACAGAGAAATGGTACCTAAGATACACAAGATTAATGATTTCGCATAAATTAAATATGGCCGCCAAAGTTTCGAACCAATCAGGTCCAGATTCAATAGGGTTCTAGGTCATGAGCATATGGATGTGCAGTGCAAGTTTGGGGTGCCTAGGGTAAGTCGTTCTAAAGATATCTTGGTAACAAGAAAGCTGTGATGGTTTCGCATAAATTAAAGATGGCCGCCAAAGTTTCTAACCAATCAGGTCCAGATTCAATAGGGTTCTGGGCCACAAGCATACGGATGTGCACTGCAAGTTTGGTGTGCCTAGGGTAAGTCGTTCTGAAGATATCTTGGTAACGAGAAAGGTGTGACGGACGGACGGACAGACGGACAGACGGACAGACAGACAGACGGACAGACGGACAGACGTACATGACGACGACAATACCCTTCGGCCAAATTTTGGCCGAGGGGTAAAAACCCCAAAACAATCACATGATCTTTTCACCTTTTACCTGTAGCTCCTGGAAATGGCATGGAGATATTCTTGAATTAATATATATATGTCAGTGGTTTTAAAATCTGCAAGGTCACTCTCTCTCTGTGAAATTCAGTTGTTGAAGAAATGTATATATACATGAACATCTTTCAGAGTCGGCACAAAAAAAAAGCTAAAAAAAAAAAAAACAAACAAAAAAACACAATCACATGATCTTTTCACCTTTTACCTGTAGCTCCTGGAAATGGCATGGAGATATTCTTGAATTAATATATATATGTCAGTGGTTTTAAAATCTGCAAGGTCACTCTCTCTGTGGAATTCAGTTGTTGAAGAAATGTATATATACATGAACATCTTTCAGAATCGGCACAAAAAAAAAGCTAAAAAACAAAAACAAACAAAATACGAAGCTGCGCATCTGAAAACCCCTCGGCTCTGGGCGCCAGCCATTCATAATGTATTCAATTTAAAACAAGACTTCAGGAACACCAAGCAGTCAAGTAACAAATATACAGATTATGAAAAATTTTACCATTAGAAATGGCCTCAAACGTTTCCGTCCAATCAGAGAAACCGGTATTCATTACATAAGTCTGTTGATGCATCGACGATGTATACCAAATTTTACATCGAACATTTGAAAATTATCTGAGATAGAGATCCCTAATGATTTCGCATGAATTAAAGATGGCTGCCCATCCTTCCCACCACTCAGAGAAACTGATGTGGTTATTCATTGCAAGTCTCTTGATACATAGATTCTGTAAACCAAGTTTCATATAGAACACTGAAATGGTATCAAAGATAAACATCATTAAAGATTTTGCATAAATTAAAGATGGCCGCCAAGGTTCCGCCCAATCAGAAACGCCATTTATCGTAAGTCTATTGATGCTTCGATGATATATACCAAATTTTACATCGAGCACTCGAACAGTATCAGAGATAGAGATCATTAATGATTTTGCATAAATTAATGATGGCCGCCCATCCTTCCCGCCACTCAGAGGAACTGATGTGGCTATACATTGCAGATCTCTTGATACATCGATGCTGTATACCAAGTTTCGTATAGAACACTTGAATGGTATCAGAGATATATATCATTGAAGATTTTGCATAAATTAAAGATGGCCGCCAAGGTTTTCACCAAATCAGGGAAACTGGTTTGGTCATTCCTTTGAAGTTTCTTGATGCATCGATGATCTATACCAAGTTTCACACTGAACAGAGAAATGGTACCTAAGATACACAAGATTAATGATTTCGCATAAATTAAATATGGCCGCCAAAGTTTCCAACCAATCAGGTCCAGATTCAATAGGGTTCTGGGTCATGAGCATATGGATGTGCAGTGCAAGTTTGGGGTGCCTAGGGTAAGTCGTTCTAAAGATATCTTGGTAACAAGAAACCTGTGATGGTTTCGCATAAATTAAAGATGGCCGCCAAAGTTTCTAACCAATCGGGTCCAGATTCAATAGGGTTCTGGGTCACAAGCATACGGATGTGCACTGCAAGTTTGGTGTGCCTAGGGTAAGTCGTTCTGAAGATATCTTGGTAACGAGAAAGGTGTGACGGACAGACGGACAGACGGACGGACGGACGGACAGACGGACAGACGTACATGACGACGACAATACCCTTCGGCCAAATTTTGGCCGAGGGGTAAAAACAATCACATGATCTTTTCACCTTTTACTCTCTCTGTGAAATTCAGTTGTTAAATCACCATATTGTGAATGACTGAATGGCATGGCCGTGAACCAGGCACTGAATGTACTTTTGATATAACTTATGGTTTCAGAGGTCATTGGCCAGCCACTATTTGAACCCCAGCAGTGACTTTTCTGAGACAAGACTGTGAACCAATTACTGATGTGCTGTTAATGCAAATGAGAATATGATACCCAAACAGAGTCAGGCACTGTAACATAGGTCCAAATGGAAGATGTGTATTTTAGAAAATTTTAGAGAAAATACAAGTATCAAGTTGGGACAGAGCTGAAAAGTTTTTGTCCCCTTTGACAGGAGCAATATGCATAACAAATTTTAAATTGATTGATGAAGGCATTCTGAAGTTATCCAACAAAAAAGATTGAACAAAAGGAAAATCAACATAAGGGAAATTGTGGATAAAACCCCAGTTCTCAGTTTCGGGCAGAGCTGAAAAATAGCAGGTATCTTCCCCTAGACAGGAGCAATATGCACCAAAAATATGAAGTTGATTGATATAAGTGCTCAAAAGTTAACAGAGGGAAAAGATAAGTGGGGAAGAAGAAGACAGAAGAAACTGACAAACACGTTGGATTTACCTCTAATGAAAATCAAAATTTAAAATATTTTGATTCTGTGTGAAGTGACTCTGTAATTATGCACATGCCACAAGGAAATCTTGCAACTGTAGGGGCCGTAGCAAAAGTTACTATTGGTACATATAATCAGTAAACACAGAGACTGAATATGGTACCCAACTCCTATTCGTCGACAGTATAAATCTTGAACATTGTGTCTCACACACACGTAAATATTCAGTCCCAGTGTTTCATCCAATTCCTGCAATAAATTGAGTAATCTGTTTAATCCTTCCGATATTAATCCCAACAGGGAAGCCGGTTTTATATTTCATCAATGACGCTCAGGTGTAAATTTCACACATTCTTTAGAAACTGGAAACAAATGACTTCTCCCGCGATCACGTGCTGGTTTTCTTTAGCACTTGTATGTCGTGTTTATCCTTTTCTAAACCCATTGTATGACAACGAAAATCGGCAAAGTAATTCTCCTGTTTCGTCGTGTCATTTATTCGGGATTATACAACCTTTTATTGTTGTGTTATTAGACAAGTTTTATTTTTATGGAGCTGGTTTAATCTCATTTCTGTGACCCATTAATTTGTTTACAGTGGGCGGGGTTCCGGGGATCCCGTGTTTTCATTGGCTGTGTGTTTGTATAGTAAACAAGATGGCGCGAAAGACTTCGGCATTACATTCTGGTTGTCTAACGTTAAATTCGATGCTATCATATGGACTACAAGTATCATTCTTCCAATTTAGGTTCATCTACGAATAATACTCTCAATCAGCACATTCGGTTCATGCTACAATAAAACCTATCGCCATCGGGACACGTTTTCGCACCTTTTTATTGCGACTTGGTTTGAAAGTTTCTCGAGGACCGAAGCCGGGCGAAGGAGGTCGTAAAACCATAAAATAATTCTGATTCAGACACATATCTCGTGTCTGACTGAAAGATTATTGAGAAATATTATAAAGAACACACAGCTTGTAGATGGAATTACGAATTAACGACAAATGATAAATTGTATGCATTCTTTGCGCATCGTGCGAAGTGGCAGTCTAGCCTCTGGTTTAGTAAATGCCCGCATGATCCTCGAGGGAACTCCGCACGTTATTCGCATCATGCGGAGATCGTTTGCGCATCGTGCGGAGATCGTTTCAGCACCGTCTCCGCATCGTCTCCGCATCTTTAGTGCTCATTTTATTGGTGTACTGTATCAAGTAATTGCCTTCTCATCGTTTTAAATCCAAATATTCTTGAAAATAATAAAAACATGGTTTGATATTTAATATTATTCGAACTAAACTGTAACTGAACAGCTTGTAAATATGTATTTCTGAGAGATAATTACATCAGAGGGAAGCTCCATAAATAATGCATTATTTACCAAACTTGTGCAGGGTAGCAAGATCTGTACATATAACAGGAATAATATTCAGTCCGTTCGTACTAATTTGTACCTACTTACATCAATATTGAGTTTGGGGTCTAAAATCAGTAGAGCTGAGAAGCTGTTACTTAAAATGTCTCCTTTGTCAAGAGAAGCCAGGGCAAGTTCCCGCTGGTGTATATTAAAACAACTAAAAGTATGTTTCACAATCATATTCAGCATCATACAAGCTGTTTTCTTTCTTTCTTGTTAATCTGTTTCATTGCAACATGAAGGTATGCATTGCCTGGGTGGTACAGTTACAACTGTACATATTACATAACTAACCTTTATAGATTCTGCCTAAGCCTCTGAAATCCATCTGATCGGAGCAGTTGAAGACAACCACATATTTGCCAAGAGCTTTGCCCATGTCTTTGGTTGTCTCAGTTTTACCAGTGCCAGCAGGCCCAGCAGGAGCCCCACCCATAGACATACCCAGAGCCTGAGCTAGTGTGATGTAACACCTAGAAATTAACAAATAACAATCATCTAACAGAACGTCTGAATAACAGCAAGGCGTGAAAGGTGGAAAGTGAATGGATGAGTGGAAATTTACAAACAAAAAAAACAGATACAGTCATTGGTATTAAATCCAGGCAAGCCTACTTTATTCTGAATATATCGTTAATATAATGTCCAGCTGAATGGCAGAATTTGGATGCAATGCAATCCAAGACGACACCTTGCAGCAAAATCTTCACATACCAGATTAGAAAGAAACCATTCAGTCTACCTCATGTTATTGTCCGGAAACTCCCAGGTCGGCCTTCAGGTGGAATGAATGTGGTTCTCAATGCACTCCCAGGCAGCAAGGTATACACATAGCAAATTTGGAAAGAAACAATTAGGTTTTTCTAATTTTCTTGCCGAAAAACTAAAAGGTCAAATAGACTAACAAACAGACAGAAAAACAGACGGATGAGCAGAACCCAATTTAATAATCCCCACTATAGCCAGGGGTGTTGGAGGACAATAAAAGACTGTAGTAGCGTGTGAGGGAGGGTGATACCATGTACCTATCAGTTAGTGGTGTGATGACAAGTCTGTCTGTACAGCCCAGAAACTCATTCTGGTAGATGAAGTCAACATCTGTTATCTGTACAATGCAATGGTCTGTATCCTCTTTGAAGTAGAACCTGGCCTGTTTCAACCATTCAAAGTCTGTCACAGATTTGATGTGCATTCTCGTCTGGAAATAAATTAAAACCACAGTTACCATCATTAGGAGAATATGTTACACAGTGTCAAACTTTTTCAAAATTATTCTTCATTATAGTTTAGCCTCTTCTCTGCACTGTACCACTCATCGTAATGGCATCGCAGACTGGAGAAGAATGTCAGGCACTGAAAAATCACATCAAGGGGGACAAGTCTTGTCTCAGAATCAAATCATTGGATTCTGGCTTATCTCCCTTGTCATTTATTTATCAAATCCACTGTTTCAGTCATGAAAGTATTTTTTTAGTCTTGCTTTAAACTTACCAGGTCATCAAAGATGTCTCGTTGATGTACGTGGATGGTAACTAGTGTCTCGTACTTGATTCTCTCCACCTTGGTTAGATCATGGGTGGTCTGCTCAATCAGTCTGTTCAATAAGTCCAGGAATTTCTGGTTGGTAGTAGGCATAATCTTCTTGTCGTGGCGGGCACACCTCAAAGCTTCTTCAGCGTCTCTTGTCCAGATCATCTGAATACCCAGTAATCCAACCTATACATAACCAGAACACCCAGAAAAGAACGTGGAGTTAGAATTCATGTAAAAGTTTTAAAAGTACTGAAAAGCTCTGAATGGTAGGGCATCCATAAGGTGTGTTCGCTGAAAATTCAGGCTTTTCTACCCCCCTTCCCCTCCCCCGTTCCTGGACACTGATCAGCCCAGTCAGTACAGCATCTGACAAAACAAATACTGGAAGATAATATTGAACGAGTACATAGAATATGAAAAGATTATTCTCTTACATCTCAGCAAGACATTTATATATACAGCAATTAACTTGAATATATCATTACTTGTAGTTATATATTTTAACCTGAATTCACAATCAAGAGACATAACCATAACAGCAGAATCTCACAATAAGGGGAGTTGGACCACACAACAAAGTCCCACAGAACACTACAAACTCGACTACATGTACCTGTGCTGCAAAAGTGTTGAGGAAGTTGAGTAGTTCAAACTCTGGTGTGTTGATCACATTGTAGGCATCTTTAATGACCCCATGTAGAGACCTCTGCTGCTCTCTTAGCAGTTCACCCAGCCAGATCTCCACGTTACCTTGGGCCTTCACTGGTGTCTCCAACTAACAGCACAAAATAAAACATACTCTATTCCACTAGGAGATTTAGGTGGGGTTTGTTTTGGTTAGAAGTATACTACATACTACAAAGAATCCACTCCATCAATTTCTGGTTAATTACAAGGCCTTAAATTTGCACTCGCCTGCTACCCTGCAGCTGGTGAATACCTGCCGTAATTTAAAAATGGGGCTATAGATTCTGCTCTCACTGAAAATGTGGAGATTCCAGGGCTTCGTGTTTAGCATGAGTGATAGCTCACCTGCACGCAAACACTCGCGTAAATTCATGTCACGAGAGTGATTTTTAGCTCACGTAACCTGTCATATTTTATATTGTATTATATTGCAACCACTCGCCTGACTTTCAAATACCCTCTCCTAAATATTTTGACGTGGGCTATTTTTAGCTCGCGTACTTAATTCTAAACACGAAGCCCTGGATTTCTCACCCAATAAACATCACAGGCTTTCTGAGAAGGATAAGTTGGATAGATACCAAGTATATGAAAAGATCAAATGACATTCAGGCTACATGACAGAATAATCGTGAGTGTTTAGAATTTTGTACAAATATTCAGGTTATGTGATGCACCTGGTGCGTGGACAGTACTATGCAACAACAACAACAACAACAACACAAGTCGAAGTTTGCCGACGATGGGCAAAAATAAACTGGACTAGTAAAAATTGGGCACGGCTGGTAAATCTTGGTTTCAATTAGCCCGCTGGATGCCAAAATACTGAGGTTGAGGCCTGGTTACTGAAGATATTTATTAGTTGTAAACATGTCAGGACAAATAATGTACCACACTCTTGTCAAAGTCCAGTGCACCAAGTGATAGCCAGTTTTGAAACACTTGATTGGTCAAGCCAAATTTTTGAAAAAAGAAACCTGATTTTCTCACTGGCCCTTGGACAGGACTGGCTGAACATCCAGCCAAAAGCGGAGTTCCCATAAAGAAACAATATGCATGTCGGGGATCCTGGCCTTATTATTCTGTGTTTTGAAACCCGCATTCGTGAATAGAGAATGCGGGTTTCGGCATTTCTTAGAAGTTCTCTGTATGAAAAGATCGATCACGAAGGTGAGAAATCCAGCGGTGAAGCACTCCGGTTGGCGTGGCATGACGTCCGCCTGTGCTATACACATATAGCACGTGTCAAACCCGAAACCCGCGCTGAAATATCTGCAGCCAACCTCAGGATCAGTTTTCTCTCAAATAAAATGTTTCTCTTCTGATTCTTTACCAAATGAAATAAATGGAGAACGTGTTTTACGTTCGTGAGAAGGTTACGTCGTGTCATTTATACGGCGAACGTTCACCGTTCAAGACTTCTTGAAGTTGAAATCCACGACTGCAGACGGGGGAAAAAGCAACAGCAACTGCGAAAATCAGTAAATGTCAGTCGATCTAAAGATCGGAAACATTATTAAATGCTAGACGTGTCAGTCTGATTATTGTTGTATGTAATTCTGAAGAAAATACTCATCGGGCTATGAGAATTCGAGTTAGATCGAAATACCCGCCGCAGTCACGCATACCGATAAATTAACATGCACGAAGTTGTTGTAAAGTTTCTCGCGATGCACCGGCGTGCAGTTTTCACTCTTCGCTGATGACAACATTTCGTTATCAAGTGACATTGAAGCTGTATGTCTAAATTACTTATCATACCGGTATTTAATTGATTGATATTACAAATATAACAGTGTCAGAGAAATTCAGAGAATTTTGGCACGGATTTGTTCACTTGCAGGAAGTAAAAAAACTGTGCCGTGTGCATTGCGTTTTCCTACGTGTTTGACGGTCCGTGTCGGACTGTGGTGGATTGTCTTCTCGGTGGCCGGCTCTTTAAAGCCTTTCGTCATTAAAATTACTGGAATTAATCAGTCTATTAACGATAAAAAGCGTCAATCAGGAGTTACAATAATTGTGGCCTACAGGTGGTCCGGGAGAAATTTCACTACATTTAGCTTTGTTTTCCTAAAACGTTGACAATTGATTTTTACACCAGACGTCGTCAATTTTTCCCACCTCTTGCATATCGCCCAAATTCATTCTTTCACATCATTGTGCAGAATTCCCCAAATTTCATGTACTAGAATTAGATGAATTAATTTCAATTTCTATTTCGTGGTTTTCACGATATATGATAATTGCTTTTAAATTTCGACCTATTCCGATATGCATAAATGATTGCCCTAACAAGATAATATTCATACCTACAACTCATATCTGGAACTTTAGAGGAATGATCAGGGCTTTCTCTCACGTCGACTCCACGACAAAAGGGACGATTACAATTCTGATATTATTAACTTCTCATTTCTGGATAGCCAAAAATATTTAGCTTTGTTTTTCTAAAACGTTGACAATTGTCATGTGAATAACAACAGAAAAAGTGACGTTTTCTTGCACCTATTTTGTTAATGATCACATTTTGTAAAATATATTTTGACACGAGTTGATCAGACAGAATAAACAAGGAACTATAACCACAACAACGCCCAACTTGTGTACTGCTGTGAGTACCAATGCAATGGTAGTAAAACTGCTCCCGGCGATGTGATGTTTTGTGACGACAAAACATTTCATTATCATTGATAATCGTGGCTGGTCTTCTGATCACCATTCGTAATCTTGTAGTGTGATCCTACCAAACTGCAATATACGTTTGGTGTGAAGTTGAACCAAAGATTTAAACCATTAAACCAGACCTATGTCTAGGATTTTGTGGTTCAAAAACTGAGCAATAATTGACCACTTCCTAATTCAATAATTCCATTACTTGTGTTAATATGCTTGATGTTTCTATGCATGATTATTAGGTGAGAGTTTGGTGTTGAAACAACAGATGAGGTCCCGCGGGTATCATGCTGTTTGGAATGCTCATCAACTGGTTAAATATGAAAAATGTCACCTGCGCGATCCCAGGGAAAATGTAGATAGGTTTGCATGTGGTCCTGTTTTCCCCATTATCGGTCACTCTGCTTCCGAAATTCTCTTCAGGATCTCGCACACTTGTTTAAATTGTCAGTTCATGTATGGTACAGTACAAAAAATCCTTGAGAGCTTCCGAGGAATAAATCTAAATGTGCTTCGGATAGGCTCTAAGACGGTCTGACTCCTATTTACATGAATGGGAATATTGAATGCGAAAATAGTCGACCAAATAGCTGTGCAAATATAAAACAAGCCGTTTGCAGGAAATGCCACTATATCAAGATTTAGAAGAAGGCTATATTGTCATCTTTAGCTCGTACCTAAAGTTGAGAAAAGTTTTTAAAAAATTCTTTTTTCTTCTTTTGAAAATCGTGTGCAAACCTGATCACGCATCAGTGTGAATGTCATTTATGCATTTATCTATTTATTTAAAATTTAATCATTAAATACATATATATTCATCATAATTACTAGCATTTCTTAAATATTTTAATTTACTTTTATTCATTTTCATAGATCAGTTATGTTACATACCGTACTGATTTTGTCATGTGTGATATTTCGTTTCTTTGTGAGGGGAATGTGTATTGTAAGCTGTCCTGGCTGACACTAATCCGTAATCACAGCAGGCTTACAACTTCACATGCTAGCTCTTGTCACCTGAGTTAACTAGTACTTCTCACCTTTCTTAACTAGCATGTAACAGAATAATAAGGGGTTGAACTCCGACATGATGTTAGTAGGACAAAGTGCAGATTTTGTTTCACAAAGGAGAACGGTTCCATGTCATATGTTATATGTGCCATATTAGAACAGTTTCTGTTTTTGGGAACGGTCAAAGTCTGAATGGAACAATCTCAAGACCCCATAAATATCTAGCCTGTTTGGAAATTGCAAAGGCCGGGATCTATTGATCTGTGACGTCAGAGTCTGATTACGAATGATCTCAGTCATTGTTCTATGTGACATTTCCATTGTAACACCAACAACGTCACCAAGCTACAACTTACAGCTTTGTTGTGCGAAGTAAATCACAATACGACGTCCCATATTGATGCTGAATACGACGTGATCGTAATCAGATTAGGATATTATGGGTCAGAGTTCACGACTTCAATAGGTTTTTCAACACATCTGTTTTACTGTGTTAAAAATTTCACTTTTATGTGATTTTTCTAAGGGAGGATATGTACAAGTTGTTCACAAAGCTTCTCTGTATGTTTCCATGCTAATTGTGTAGGGGGTATTTGGCAGGACCTTTAATGACTGGCATATTCGTAAGTATTTGGAAGTATCCTGTTGATTTGATACCACCGAAATGCTACCTACCGGAATCTTTTCCCCTTCTTTGGAAATAACAGACAATATTCTGTCATAGTCTTTCTCGTGGAACTCCACTTCATTGACATTTTCAAAAACACCCAGGAGATGAGCCTTAGCAAAGAAAGAACACAGTAAGAGAACAAGGGAAACAAATCATCATTATATACATACAGACGCATTAGATGTACAATAATGCCACTTAGCATTCGCTTATGTTCGCTAACGATTATAACACACCTGAAGAGATCCATGATCAAATTGTTGCCATGTTGACACATAGTTCTCCTGGTAGGCTAATCGGTAGAATATCCTAGTAAGTAACTCTCTTTAACTATGCTAAGTAAATGAAGATGGATCAATGGCTCTCCTCACTGGCTTAGATAAAACGCAGTAAGCCTGTGGTAAGACGAGTGTGATTTTACTGATTGTTTTTTCAGGACTCGGATCATTCTTGTTCCTGTCAACTAGGACAGCACAGTCGAGATAAGAAACCTCGGTTGACTAAAAAATCTGGATTTGCATCCTAGATCTGGTATCCTCATGAATGGGACGTTGGGTAAGTATGAGGTCAACAGTCTCTTACATGTATCTCTCAGGCTGGCACAGACCAGACACTGAGGTGTCAAAGTGCCAAGCACCAAGACAGTATCCTGTTTGAAGTTGTTACAGTGCCACTTGAGACTGTTCTGGCTCCAGAGCACCAGCTGGGTTTGAGCTGTACTGTAGGTTAGATGGAGTGTAGCTGTTACAGTTCAAGAAAGTAGGCTGTCGCCATCGGGACCCCTCGGGCCGGGCCCAGAGCAATTGTGGAAATAATGTTTCTGACCCCAACAACTCACATATTTGGGGTGGGCATGTATAAAGGGGCATAACTCCTGAAAAACACATCCCATGGCACCGACTTTCAATAGGCTTCTGGTACTGGCTGTATTAAACAACTGTATGAAGTTTCATTGTTGTGAGTGAAGGACTTTTTGAGATAATGTGTTTACAAGGATAAAAACAGACAGACATGTATAAAGGGGCATAACTCCTGAAAAACACATCCAATGGCACCGACTTTCAATAGGCTTCTGGTACTGGTTGTATTAAACAACTGTATGAAGTTTCATTGTTGTGAGTGAAGGACTTTTTGAGATAATGTGTTTACAAGGATATGGACCAACAGACATGTATAAAGGGGCATAACTCCTGAAAAACACATCCGATTACACTGACTTTGAATAGGCTTCTAGTACTAGCTGCATTAAACAACTGTATGAAGTTTCATTGTTGTGAGTGAAGGACTTTTTGAGATAATGTGTTTACAAGGATAACATGAGGCAGCACCTAAAAGGTGCAACAACCCCTCAGCCAGACAGTTTTAGTCAGTGTATATTGGTACACAATGAATGAAAAATGCATATGTAAAAGCCTGAAAGATTTGGTTGAATGCAGAAGATGCTTTAGCAGTGGCTTGTAAAAGATTACAATATGATAAATTCAGTGTGGGATGTTAGATGCATTGAAGGATTATAATAAATATTTTGACATAGCGTGTGCGAAAAATATGGCGGAAGAACAGAAATATTCTGAACAAAAACAAAAGGCTTCAAGCCATTTTGGCTTTGAACCCTAATAATAATCTAAACAATAATAAAAGTCTTTGATAGCAATAACTGTATGAATCCCTGTGTACCTGTTGATTGTCTGTCTCTTTCCATCTGTGATCAAGCAGAGGATGAAGATGGGTGCATGGCAATCCGAACAGCCTTGTGATATGAATAATATGTTTCATGGACATCAAATTGTATATCTGTGAGTTTGAAATTGGTGAAAATCTGGTCAATGGTTGTCCTAAGATCTGTGGTTGGGGTGGGGATTAAGGGAAAGAGCCCATGCTCTTGGAAGAAGTCGTTTATCTTGGTTGTTTCAGCCGAGTCGACAGCAAAGTCATTGTTGAAGTCTCCAAGTATGACAACATTAGTCGCTGAACAGTGGCTCCTTAGTGATGTAGAAAGTCCGCCCAATCAGAGAAACCAGTTCTGTCATTCATCGTAAGTTTCTTGATGCACTGATGATGTATATCAAATTTTACATCGAGCACTTGAACGGTATCAAGAGATCATTAATGATTTTGCATAAATTAAAGATGGCCGCCTATCCTTCCGGTCATTTAGAGGAACTGATCTTCATTGCGAGTGTCTTGATACATCGATGCTGTATACCAAGTTTCATATAGAACATTTAAATGGTATCCGAGATATATATCATTAAAGATTTTGCGTAAATTAAAGATGGCCACCAAGATTTCCACCCAATCAGAGAAACCAGTTCTGTCATTCATCATAAGTATCTTGCTGCATCGATGATGTTTACCAAATTTTATATCGAGCACTTAAACGGTATCAGATATAGAGATCATTAATGATTTTGCATAAATTAAAAATGGGCGGCCATCCTTCCCGCCTCTCAGAAGAATTGATGTGGTTATTCAGTGCAAGTCAAGTCTCTTGATACATCGATGCTGTATACCAAGTTTCGTATAGAACACTTCAATGGTATCAAAGAAATACATCATTAAAGATTCTGCATGAATTAAAGATGGCCGCCAAGGCTTTCACCTAATCAGGAAAACTGGTTCGGTCATTCCTTCAAAGTTTCTTGATGTATCGATAATCTCTACAAAGTTTCACACTGAACAGCAAAATGGTTTCCGAGATACACAAGATTCATGGTTTCGCATAAATTAAAGATGGCCACCAAAGTTTCCACCCAATCGGGTCCAGATTCAATAGGGTCCTGGGTAATGAGCATATGGATGTGCACGGCAAGTTTGGTGTGCCTAGGGTAAGTCGTTCTAAAGAAAGCTTGGTAACAAGAAGTTTCGTATAGAACACTTCAATGGTATCAAAGAAATACATCATTAAAGATTCTGCATAAATTAAAGATGGCCACCAAGGCTTTCACCTAATCAGGAAACTGGTTTGGTCATTCCTTCAAAGTTTCTTGATGTATCGATAATCTCTACAAAGTTTCACACTGAACAGCAAAATGGTTTCCGAGATACACAAGATTCATGGTTTCGCATAAATTAAAGATGGCCGCCAAAGTTTCCACCCAATCGGGTCCAGATTCTATAAGGTTCTGGGTCATGAGCATATGGATGTGCACGGCAAGTTTGATGTGCCTAGGGTAAGTCGTTCTAAAAAAAGCTTGGTAACGAGAAAGCTGTGATGGTTTCGCATAAATTAAAGATGGCCGCCAAAGTTTCCAACCAATCGGGTCCAGATTCAATAGGCTTGTGGTTGACCACCCAACAATTCTGTATACCAAATTTGAAGTCTCTAGAAGCAACGGTTCGGTTTCTAGATCGATCACGACGTACATGCCAACGACAAGACCCCGCAGCCTAATAGGCTGAGGGGTAAAAACAGACAGACATGTATAAAGGGGCATAACTCCTGAAAAACACATCCAATGGCACCGACTTTCAATAGGCTTCTGGTACTGGCTGTATTAAACAACTGTATGAAGTTTCATTGTTGTAAGTGAAGGACTTTTTGAGATAATGTGTTTACAATGATATGACGGACAGACGGACGACGGAGGCAACGACAATACCGCTCGAGCAGAATCTGCCCGAGGGGTAAAAACCATTCTGGCAAGCCAAAATCAAGGGCACAATGGCTTTTCTCAAATTACCTGAATAGTATGGGAGTCACTGGCTTGGCCCAATATCTCGAGTAAAGCCGGATCAGAGACGAAGAAAAACCTGGGAAATACCAACCTCTTACTTTCTAGGTACCTGGGGAAAAAACAGAGTGGTTAAGGTAAAATATACCAATAATTGATCGGTCTTCAGGAGCTAAAGGAGAAAGGTTCAAACATTATGTTTCACAATTGTTTCATTTCATTACAGTAATCGTGAATTCTCGAGAACAAAATTCCTGAAAAAAAGCCCCGAAAGGGGTCATTCAAAGAAATTTTTTCATAAACTATTTTATTGGGCTGCACCTTGAAAACTATGAACAGTTGATGGTTGCTCTGGACGAAAACAAACCCCCACCTTTTTTTGCGAAATACAATAGATTGAGCATTTCCAAGCTAAAGAAAAAACCTCACCCTGTGAGAGATTTCTGACAGACTTCCAGTTGCTCCAGTAGGTGAGGCAGCAGCTGTCCCAATGTCTCATCACCAACACAGCATTGTACAACATTGGGGACTTCATGAGCTCGCACCATTATCTTTGTCCATGACTTGTCTATATTCCCAAACCTCTTTGCCTCCTGTACAAGTGAACAGCTTGGCATCAGTATACATCAACAATGCTTTGTACCAATTTGAAGTCTCCAGCTGCAAAGGTTTGGCTTCTAGATGGTGAACATTGTTATATGGATATTTTCTGTTATGTTGCCACAGAAACCATCCAAATCATGGAAATAATCTCCATTTCAATAGACTTCTGATTGAGCACCCAACAATCCTTTATACCAAATGGAACAGTTTCGAAATTTGATAGTTCGGCTTCTAGAGCATTATAACGTCATCATCCAGCCGCTCGGTCAGCCAGCCAGACAGCCAGCTAACCAGCCGGACAGCATGATGCCATGATCCCACCCGGCATATATGTCAATGCGATAAAAGCAAGAGCCCCATGGACACCAAACTATGCCCTCTCAATATTTTATCAGATTTTATGGAATGCGATGCCACACCATGTTTACAAGTATCCTCTACAGCTGGACATTTATGGTTTTTTCCACACTTAAAACAAATGGCTGCCACATTTATGATTCATATCAAATAGTACTACACGACCACGTCTTGCGATGGGCAAACACCAATTTTTCATCTTCTTCATATTCAATATGAAGGTTTCCAATTCAACATCGATTCCAAATATGAAATTTGAACCATATATATCATGTGTGCCGAGATGAAGGACGAATGTACCTGAGGGAGCTGTTTCGCAATGTCTCCCCCTACAAAGACAGCCTCCAGATAGACCCAAAGGTTCTGTACGATCAGCCAATTCTCCAGGATATCATTGGTATTGGACAGTTTCTGCACCCACTCCTGGATACGCTTCTTGAATGGAGCATTGTACCTGTAAGTTACCAAGGACCATTGTCATTGCAGATATGTATAGCACAAACTCGTGTGCCTGACTGACTGTAAATAAACCATTTCAGATTGATACTAATTAAACACTAATAATAATATCTCAAATGGGCCCAAAGCCCTTGATTGTTAGGGATTCAGAAGCATGTGTGGTTTAACTCAGAGAAGTTTGGTCAATCATAGTCCATTTATTGATATATGTGTACCATTAAAGGTCATATCAAATGCACCCACTGCTTTACATTAAACAATACCAAGCAGCAGTCCAAACAAATTGGCACCTTTTTCTTGAATAATGTGATTAAGATGGGTTTTATGAAAAAGGTAATGAAGCCAAGAAATCTGGTGCAGAAGGCCCCTGCCTGATTACGGTTGTGTCGTTGCGGCATGATATTGACTGATTCTATAACCTTTGACGTTGGATGCGGTTTTGAAAGATTCATCCAGCAATGCAGAGTTCTAATGTGATGTCACTGGCATCAACATGGGGCTACATTTTTTAAATTAATAAATTGAAAAACTGTTAATAAAATGGCTAAAAATTAAGATAAACACCAGAATTTGTGGCTCTAGAGCCTATAACATATTTAATCTGTTTAGAGTTTAAATGTATATTTTTGAAAATGAACCAGCAAAGAAGATCAAAACTACCTGTTACTGAGCAGGGAGCCCAGCATCATTAGGCTGTCCTCCAGGAAGGAAACAATCTCCAAAGTTTCCACCCCTTTGAGAAGCAGCTCCCCTCTAGCCTTAAAACTGGAGAAGCCAAGGTCACGTACATTCCAGTCAGTTATCACTTGACTCAACTTGGCTTCTATGTCTTTCTCTTTCACAGCAGAGATACACACATCCTACAACGAAAGAAATGAAATAGACTTCCAAAGGGAACAAAAATAATTTTTGAGATATGATATAAAGATACTTTTAAACAGCCCCCACCATTAAAGAGGCAATCCGCCTTATGTCCATGGGCACAGTGGTGTAAAGAACGTCCAGTAAGTAACAAAGGTCCTCGGAATAAGTTTGTGTAATTAACTATTCAATTATTCTACAATATTAAATTTAAAATGTATACAAGAGCTATCGATTATATGTAAAACCTGTAGACAGATATTCCGCATAATAAAACAGTTTTTCCAACAAATAGTCTGAAATAGTTTCTTAATCAACTGGAAATTATTGCAGGGACCTTTGGTGGTAAACGTTAGTGAGTGGTGGTGATTCAAGGGGAGATAATACACTTTATAAATAGAGCTATTATAATTGTCATGAACTGAATACCTCAATTTCCTCTTTATATTTCAGGAGAGGGGCTTTCATGATATCCCTGAGCATGAAACTGTCAGACTCAAGATCAAAGGTGTGACCAGTCATTGTGGCTATTCTCTCCCAGTGACGGGGTTTCATGGCCTTATTGGCCATCAGCTCCAAGAGTGGACAACTCTCGCTGAAATCGTCAATCTTCTGTTTGAGATCCAAATAGGCCTGCCAGTCTTTCAAGGCTTTCGGAAGTCGACGACATCTGGAAGGAAATGAAAATAGCACCTCAATGGTGAACGATAACTCTCACAGCTACAGTTAACTAAATGTACATTAACAAAGTTGTTGAAATAGAAGTTACTTGAATCACATTTGTGTAGAAAGGCTGAGGACTACTGCTGCTGCAATATCTTATGTTGTTCTGTTTGCTGGTAAATTCAGATTTATCTTTTAATTAGCATAAACTTCTTAAGAATAACAAGCCGAGTAGCTAGCAGGTCCCCCGCCAAAAAGCTTGTCTGGAAATAGGCTTCTCACACACACGGGATATAATCACCATATATATTTTGTGTGATGGTAAATTGTTGCTAGGAGTGTGGTGTTGTTGATGTGAAGGAGATACAATTGTGAAGGACAATGTTGCAAATTCCAGTCATCTTCTTATTGATGTGAAGTCAGCTCTCAAATTTGAAGTCGATCGGTTGAATTGTTCTCAAGATATCGTGTTCACAACATTTTGGGGATGGATGGAATCTAAGATGACTGACAACGGCCATCTTGGAAGACGCAGTTTGGTGAAAAACAATCCCAGCAATCTTCTCATTGATGTCAAGTCACCCCCTAAGTTTGAAGTCAATCGGTTGAACTGTTCTCGAGATATCGCGTTTACAACATTTTTGGGATGGTTGGAATCTAAGATGGCCGACGGCGGCCATCTTGGATAACGCAGTTTGGTGAAAAACAATCCCAGCCATCTTCTCACTGATGTCAAGTCACCCCCCAAGTTTGAAGTTGAGTTGAATTGTTCTTGAGATATCGCGTTCACAACATGGTTGGGACGGATGGACGGACAGACGGACGGAAAATGTCACACCATTGTGAAGCCATCCCAAGTTTGAAGTAGATCGGTTGAATTGTTCTTGAGATATCTCGTTAACAATATAGTTGACGGTGGCCATCTTGGTTAACGCAGTTTGGTGAAAAACAATTCCAGTCATCTTATTGATGTGAAGTCACTCCCCAGATTTGAACTCGATCGGTTGAATTGTTCTCGAGATATCGTGTTCATAACATTTTGGAGATGGATGGAATCTAAGATGGCTGACGGTGGCCATCTTGGTTAACGCAGGTTGGTGAAAATCAATTCCAGTCATCTTCTTATTGATGTGAAGTCACTCCCCAGATTTGAAGTCGATCGATGAATTGTTCTCGAGATATTTGTGTTCATAACATTTTGAAGATGGATGGAACCTAAGACGGCTGACGGCGGCCATCTTGGTTAACGCAGTTTTGGTGAAAAACAATCCCAGCCATCTTCTCACTGATGTCAAGTCACCCCCCAAGTTTGAAGTCAATCGGTTGAACTGTTCTCGAGATATCGCGTTCACAACATTTTTGGGATGGTTGGATTCTAAGATGGCCGACGGCGGCCATCTTGGATAACGCAGTTTGGTGAAAAACAATCCCAGCCATCTTCTCACTGTGATGTCAAGTCACCCCCCAAGTTTGAAGTCAATCGGTTGATCTGTTCTCGAGATATCGCGTTCACAACATTTTTGGGATGGTTGGAATCTAAGATGGCCAATGGCGGCCATCTTGGATAACGCAGTTTGGTGGAAAACAATCCCAGCCATCTTCTCACTGATGTCAAGTCACCCCCCAAGTTTGAAGTTGATGAGTTGAATTGTTCTCGAGATATCACGTTCACAACATGGTTGGGACGGACGGACGGACGGGTAGCATTTCCAAGTCCCCCTCCCACTTACGTGGCGGCGGACAACAAAGTGACATCTTCAGCAGCTCAGGGTTCCCGGGTGTGAAAAGGAACACGACCCTACCCGTGGGGTTCCCGGGTGTGAAAGAATAGGACCTAACGTTGTGATATGACGTTCAGGTCTGTCCTATCTATCCTAAGTTAAAGTATCAAAACCAAATTAAGGTAGGCTGTTAGTGAAATCAAATTAATACTTTTTGAGTAATGTATGTTTTTGCACTTGCAATGGTTTAATAAGAGTAAAATTGAAGAAAAAAACATCGGTTGGCATCGTACAATTTATTATACCGAAAGCATAGAAAATATCTCTGGTATGGGTACATATTGCTGAAGAAATCATAGGAATAGTACTTAACTTTTTTGTTGATATTTTCACAGTTTAAAGAGGACTGTTTTCTCTC